>MDKJ01161412.1:0-23955 GCA_005239525.1 Nicotiana knightiana | reverse complement strand
GAAAGTTTAAAAGCTTAATGACTTTGAAAGTTTGACCAATGTTTGACTTTATTGATATCAGATCTGTATTTTGATTTCGAAACCTGGTATAGGTCTAATTATTTATGACTTGTCTGTCAAATTTGGTGAGAAACGGAGTTGGTTTGACGTGATTCAGACGTACGGTTGTTGAAATAGAAGTCATGAGTTTTTTTGAAAATTCTCTTTGATTTGATGCTCAATTCGTAGTTTTAGATGCTATTCTGGCGATTTGGTCGCGCGAGCAAGTTTTTATGATGTTTTTAGACTTGTGTGCATATTTGGTTAGAGCTCCGAGGGATCAGGTGAGTTTCAGATAGGCTAAGAAGTGAATTTGGACATAAAAACATTGCTGGTGTGCTTCAGTTCTGGTGCAGACCTCATACCTCGCAATTGCGAGGTCAGGCTTCACATTTGCAACCTTTGCTAGGTTCACATTTGCGAGAAACTCCTCGCATTTGCGAAGAGTAGCTGGGGCACCTCAAGTTCGCATTTGCGAAGTGGGTCAGGGAGGTACAGTGATCGCAATTGCGATCAAACGGTTGCATTTGCGGAAGATCAAATGTTCGCATTTGCGAACAAATAATCACAAATGCGATGACAGCAGGAATGGGAGAACTTCGCATTTGCGACTGTTCTTCGCATTTGCGGGGTTCACATAGCTAAAAAAATGGAATTTTCTCTCATTCTTCACATTTTCAAGACAAGAAAACCCTAGAGACGATTTTCCCAAGCACCCTTCTTCCCCAAATCATTGGTAAGTGATTCTAATCCATTTTCTTCAATCTTGCACTATATTTCCTAATATTTTAACCTAAAATCTAGTGTTTTTATGGTGAAAATTGTGGGTTTGAGTAGATTAGGGATTTTTGTAAAGTTGGGATTTAGACCTCAAATTGAGGTCGGATTCCAAAACAAGTTACATAATCAGACTCGGAGGTGAATAGGTAATCGGTTTCTGGTCCGAATTTCGGGTTTGGACCAAGCGGGTCCGGGAGTTGACTTTTGTTGACTTTTTCAATAATGACCTAAATTGAATCCTTTGCAATCGTGGGTAGTTCCTAAGACTTAATTTGAATTGTTTGGTTGGTAATTTGCTAGATATTGTTGGTTCAGAGGCTCGTTTGAACGGAAAAGCTGTGATTGAGCATTGAGTGATCTTTGGAGCGAGGTAAGTATTGAGTCTAACTTGACTTGAGGAAATTAGGAACCCTCAAACTATGAGCTATGTGAATTTCATGTGAGCGGCGTATATGCGAGATGGCGAGTGCTTATACGCCACCAAATTTCTTGTTTACCCTGATTTTCCGCTGTTCTTTAATTATATCCTTCCATGCCTTAAATGTTATATGCCCTAAATGCTTTCCATGCTTACTTGCTACTTGTTAACCGATATCTTCTCCTGTTAATGATGTTATATCTTTTCATTGTTTCATGATTCCCTGCTATTTGCTTAAACTGACTTAATTGCACCTTCTAATTTTTAATTACTGGACTGATCTCGCTGTGTAGTATTACTTATGTAGATTCCTATGTTGTACAAGGTTTTTTTTTGGTTCAATATGGTATTTATTGATCGTAAAGGTTTTCGCGGTTTGAATTGTTAATTTGACTGTGCACGTTGAGTATTTGGTACTGATATGGTGGGATCGGGTTGCACGCCGCAATATGTAAAATAAGGGTGGATTGATATGGGGTGAATTTTTACTATACAGTGAGATCGGGTTGCACGCCACAGCATGTGTAATAAAGGTGGACTATTACGGCGAAATAAGGGTGAATTATGACACTGATATTGTTATATGATGGGATCTGATATATATATATATATAAAATTAATTTATTGTTGTTAATGTTGTTACGGTAAAATAAGGGAGAATTATGTAATGTACGGTGGGATCCGGTTGCGCACCGCAATAACCTATGTGTTTTTATTTCCTTGAGTTGTGTCATTCTTATGGTATTTTCATCTGAACTCTAAGGATTGGTAATTCTGAACGTCACTGACTTATTTCTTGAGGTTATAGCTATTATTTTCAATTTGCTGCCTTCTTTTGTTCTTTATTTCTTTTTCTGTCTTTATTATATACTACGTAAAGGTTGTAGTATGAGTGACCTTCCTTAGCCTCGTCACTACTTCGTCGAGGTTAGACCTGATACTTACAGAGTACATGTGGTCGGTTGTATTCATACTACACTCTGCACTTCTTGTACAGACTTTGGTACCGACCCTGGCTGTTTGTGAGGCGTAGTAGCTTGGATTTGCTCATTGTAGACTCGAGGTAGATCTGCTGGTCCCCTTCTATTTTTCCTATTTTACTGTTTCTTATCGTTCAAAACAATTGTATTTCTTTCAGACCTTATTTGTAGAAAATCCTAGAAGCTCGTGAGTTGTGACTCCAGATCCAGATTGAAGTAAATATTATGAGTATTTATATTATTCCGCACTCGATTTATTTCATTTTGGCTTAATTGAATTTATTCATTGAAATTCAATAATAATTGGCTTAACGGTTCTCTAACGTTGGCTTGCCTAGCAAGTGAAATGTTAGGCAGCATCACGGTCCCGAAGGTGGGAATTTCGGGCCGTGACAAGGATTCTGATAATCGAAAAAATCATAACTCTAGCACTTTTTAATTTTGTCTTCAACTAGTCTCTTTAGTTGATAAATTTCTACTACTTTCTTTTTTATTTTTTTTATTTTTTATAATCATTAGTTAATTAGTTTGAGTACCTTAGAAGTTATTCGAGCTTGTCTTCTTGGTGATATTGAATAGTTATAGCGAAACCTTAGGTATCTGTGGGATTCGACTCCGGACTCTTAGACTGGATTATAGTTGCAGCAACCGCTTATTCTTTTTACGACTACAGTTGGGCATGATCAAATTTTCGCTCGGGGACCTAACCGTGTAGTTGTAGCCGTATATATTGCTAGATTTCAAGTTTGAACTATTATTTTTTTTATTTTTTATTATATTCTACTTGTTGATTTGAGAAACATGACATCTTGGAATTATGGAGTTTCGATGTTGGTAATTCTGCTTTTGATCCTCGTACATATTGTGAAGGAAATCACTTGTGGGACAATTACCAAAATATTTCCGAGAACGAGTTATGTGCACCAACTCAATCTTATGTGTGAAATGTGTGTGATGTGTGTGGTGGTCAAGATGTGTTACTTTTATGGTTGTGCTTGTATTTCTTATCCTCTCCCAAACCCGTATTATGATGGTTCTACTTTTTCTTGTGAAGTTAATAGGAATAAAGAACCAGGGAAAGCTGGTATAAAAAAGATCAAAGATATGTTAAAGTGTATTCTTGGTGATATTCAACAGTTTTAGCTAAACCTTAGTTCTGTGTGGGATTCGACTCCGGAATCTTACACCGGATTATATTTGCAGCGACCACTATCCTTTTTATGACTAGAGTTGGACGTGATCAAACTTACTACCGTTGCCGGGGAAAATAGAAAAGCAAGAGGCAACTATTCGCAACTTGGAGGCTCAAGTGAGTCAACTGGTTGAAGCTTTTAATGCTCTTGTGGATAGTAGCCAAAAAGAGCGCGAATTAGATGCATAAATTATGGTGCCAATGGAAGGTCCATAGTAGAACACCAACACTCTAATCAGTTAGAATGTGACGATGTCAATGATGAAGAAATGATACTAGAGTCAGGCAAGGATAATGAGGATAAGAATTTAGTAGCCTCTATTATAATTTATATCGAGGAGGCTGGAAATCTTGAAGTTCAAGTATTTGAGAGTGTTGAACCTCATTCCAAACACTTCTCCACATTATGTTGGGATAGTGAAATGAGAATTAATCCTTATGAGCATAAAAATGAGTCAAGGGAAGCGGTAGATGAGCCTTATATTTTAAAAGATTTAACACCGTCTAGGCAAGGTGACACTCCTCGGTCGAGAGCCAAAAAATGCATGAGAAATTTATTTAATTTTTGGCTTGCGAGAATTTATACCGCCACAAGAGCATAATCACAAGCTTGAATCAAAATTTAAGATTCAATTCATAAGCTCGAGGTGGAGGCAGAAAGTGATTCACGTCGTGCTGCGACATTAATCAGGCAATTATTGAGAGGCAACTCGACTTTACTGCTTTATTTTATTTTTGATATTTAGTATTATTTCTAATTTTATAGAAGTAGGAGCATAAGAAGTAAAGTCATTAGAAGGAATCAAAATAAAGCAAGATTGCTAGTGATATGGTACATTTGTATTGGTCTAGCCGCAAAAAAAAGGCCAAGTTCAGGAAGCAAAGATCAATTGGTAAGATGGATGCTGAGGAATACATTGCAGGCCACTTAAAAAGAAATCAAAGAGCTCCAAATAACAACTAGTTTATAGTAAGTGATAAATTATTCTGATATCTTCTTTATTTAATATTTTTGTCTAATCTTTGTTCCTGTCATTCTTCATCATCTCATTTGCATATGGTAGGGAAGTGTAAAAGTTTTTGTTCTTGCTGTGGAGATATGGCCCTTGAGCCAAACTCAACTCCGAAAGTTAACTCATGAGTTGGGGTGGGTGTTCAGATTAGATATGAGATTTTCGATTTGAATTTTTGATTTTCGGATTGAAGAAATGATAATCCAAAATCAGTCTAAATAAGTTCAAATTGGAATGAATTTTTTAAGTTCGATTTCGGATTAATCGTTTTGGATATTATGGATTTACGGCTTTTGAGTGTATAAGTTGAGATGTTTCTACTTTTTACAAAAATGAATATCTAAATGAAGTCCTCATGTTAAATTGCCTGACAAAATCTCTCATTCTTGCTGCAATCATCCAAATAAAGTATTCAAGTAATGAAATTATTATTAAAAAAATACAATAGAGATACTAATACGGCATATAAGAAGTAGCAATGGTAAAATCATGTCCAAATAAAAAGTATTCTGACAATAACTTAATAATTAATATTGAATATATGATATAATATATAGTGGGTAGGTTATTGAACTTATTACTATTGATATGGATAGTGGACTAATAGCCTCTTTGGCCAAGCTTCTTTTGAGGTAAATTTTTTTTTCCCCCTAAAATTAAGATGTTTGACCAAGCTTTTGAAAAGAAAAAAAAGTATTTTTGAGGATAAGCAGAAGCAGAAAAAAGTAGTTTCTCTCCAAAAGCACTTTTTTGAAAATTATTTTCGAGAAAAATACACTAAGAAGCAGTTTTTTAAAGATTGGCCAAATACTAATTGCTGTTCAGAAGTGCTTTTCAAATTAATTAGCCAAACACAAATTGCTTCTCACTAAAAATACTTTTGAGAAAAGCACTTTTGAGAAAAAATACTTCTCAAAATAAACTGATTTTTGTAGCTTGGCCATACGGGCTATAATATAATGTATAAAATTTTTGGATTTTCGGATATCCAAAAATCCGAAGTACTAAATCCAATATCCAACCCAAAATCAAAAGATTTTAAAATTAAATTCAAAATCTAATCCGTAATCCGAAAATTCAAACCAGAAATCCAAAAACTTCGAATTTCGATTTGAATTTCGGATTTGCCCAAACTATGCCCACCCCTACTCATGAAAGGAGAATCGCCTAAGACCAAATAAGGTGACCAGAACGCGTTTCCTTAACTAATATAGAGACTTAACACTTGTAACATAAGAAAGGTGATTCTCTATTCTTTGCAATAGATTTGCTGTTTTCTGTTGCC
Organism: Nicotiana knightiana; assembly: GCA_005239525.1. Lineage (NCBI taxonomy): Eukaryota > Viridiplantae > Streptophyta > Magnoliopsida > Solanales > Solanaceae > Nicotiana > Nicotiana knightiana. The sequence continues at coordinate 18,248 of MDKJ01161412.1, read as the reverse complement.
TATAGAACCAAATCAAAGCCTAAGTCATGTATATGAGGGTTGAAAGGTTGATGTGATGAACAAGTGTACTAGAACTGGGGCTTTATGTCCAATTTTGGATGAGAATTGTTCTGTTTTTTCTTTCAAGCTGTAATTTTTTCAGTTAGTAATAAATAATATTTAATTACCAAATAAAGTGCTGGAATTCCATCACTAAGCGCTTTCATATAAGTAAATAAATCAACACATCTATTATTATAATAACTAATACGTAATTAAAATGATTACACATTGAAGATAATTATTTGAAGGTTGTTACTTATTAAAGCTTAACAGTTAAAAAATTAGATTCACCTCATCAATAAATATTAGAAGTACTTTATAACTAATTAACTGGTGAAATGAAGTCCAATTATTCCTATAAGTTTACTCACGATAATTGCTTAAGCTCAATTAAATAGAAAAACATTAATGAATTTGGTTAGAAATCTTGCACTTCCAGAATGGTATAGTTGATGGCTCGAGCCCCTTGAAGGAGGCCTTTTCGCCTTCCACCTAAGCGGTGCAGAAAAGACTCAAAGTCAATCTTAGGGAACAATGAAGCTTTGTAGGATATTTATGTCGAAGTGCATGTAGTTCATAGCCATATCCATTTTACCGAGAATATCCTCGAGACAATGCCCAAATTGTTATGTCTTTCTCTAATTATAATAGGGGTGGGTATCGATCAGTTCGGTTTGGTTTTGTAGAATTTCGGTTCGATTAGTTCAATTTTCGATTTGTGCTTTTAATAACCAAAACTGAACCATAATAACTTCGGTTCGGTTCGATTCGGTTTTCGGTTTCAAGCCATGACAAAAATAGTACGAAACAACGAAAATAGAGTACTTTTTGCCGCCGATGCAAGTGCTTCTACTCTCTTCAACAAACCCATATACATGTATATATCTTTAAAAAAATATACATAAAATACGGAACATATATTTTTCGTTCATACATAAAACAGATGATGCAAGTGCTTCTACTGTCTTGGAGAAAATTCCAACCTCTCTACGTTCTTCAAATTCATATAATTCCCTTTATGATAATCCCTTGACTGAGCTAAGACAAAACAGAAGCAGCAGCAGTGGCAGTGGCAACACTATAGGAGAAGCATTGGGTATCTTTTTGCTCCAGAACCAACACATTATCTCTTAATCTTTCATTTAGAGAACTATTTCAATAAGCTCTCGCGGTCATCAATTGTGTTGGAGCACATAGCAAATATGTTTTTGCTTTGGTGCATCCTGGATGATGAAATTCGAACGTTCAGCAATGCAGATGAAAAACTGTTTGATTTTGTCTATTTCCTATACACGGTACACATATTGCTAAAAAGAATATCCAACATGTACTATTAGCTAATAAACTATATTAGTGATGGTGGAAATAACAATCTTATAATGTGATTTTGCTCCAAGGCTAATGTACAAATACATTGGCTGTTTTGACACTTGTTTCTTTATCGTTTTCTCTGTATTCTGTCTCGTCTCTTCTCGAAATTCTATCAAACACTAAATGATGTTTTTACAAGATGTTCGAATAGTTTAGTAGGGTCGACCAACAAGGTAGCATAACTCCTTTTCCATAAGCATTACTTTCCTAGGTATCTGGTGCGATTAACGCACCACTGAACCAGCTAGAAGCAAGTAATTTGATAAGACGTCAGATTGCATATTATTTCTTATGAGAATTTCGGGAGATTACATATTTATAAACATAAAATATGCTCATTACATATTTATTCTGTATAGGAATAAATTTGGATGGAAGTTGGCAAGAATTGAATGATTTAATGCAAAAAGAATAGACATGTAAGACCTAGGAGCGTGCCACAATTGGTACATTGCATGAAGGTAGGCGCGAAATGGACTAGGAGATGAACAAAAAACAACAAATTTTGGAGGTTGGCATTAGACCTGGCACGCGAAAGAACAAAGAAGAAAAAGAAATAACTGGGAGAGTGCTAGAAGTACGCGCATTGCACCAACTCTAGCACGCGACTCAGCGTGTCCTTTTTGAATTAGGAGAGATTTAGGATGCCCCACATCAACCCTAATTGATATAAATACATCATAAAACGTCCTTTTGAAGGAGGAGACACTACTTTAGGGTATAACAACACCCAAGGAGGCAAGAATACGCTAGGAGCAAGGAGGCAGATCTAACCACAAGTTTTTCCTTCCTCTTCCTATTTTTCATTGTTGATTATGACTTTTAGTATTCTAGTTTTACATACTATTATGAGTAACTAATTTATTATCTAGAGTTTTGATGGAACCTCTTGGATGATGAATTCTTGTTATGTAATAATATAATTTAACCTTTGAACTTATCTATTTGTTCAACTACGTGCTAATTTCAGTTGATTGAATGACCATCGATTAACTGTGCCTATTTATTATGTGCTGCTTGAGAAAAGATACATATTTAGGTGGTTGTTGAACAACTCCACTTCTAAGGTATATAAGAGATAAATACGGAGGTTTTAAAAGTGGGATTAGAGATAACGAAGCTTTGACGTGATCATCACGAGTGGTAAAAAAATGGGAGCTAGCGTAGTTCGAGAGAATATGACTAGTACATTATTGTAGTTTCTCGAGAGAGAATAATTATGATAAGCCGAATGCTCATGATCAGTAGAGAATACTTAGGCAAATTACAGAAGATGTAGCGAGAAGGATTCTGACAATTGAGGAAATCATAAACTAGACTTCCTTAATTTAGTCTCTAACATTTAGTATCTTAGTTGCTAGTTTACTATTTTAATTTATTAGTTAATTAGTCAGATATAAGAATCTTAATATTTATAACTTAGCCTTATTGGTGATATTAACAATTATAGTGAAACCTTAGTTCTCTATGAGATTCGATTCCGGACTGTTAGACCGGATTATATTTGCAGCGACCACTTATCCTTTTTAGGATTAGAGTTGGACGTGATCAAATTTTGGTGCCGTTGTCGAGGAACTAACGGTGTAGCTATATGTATACATATTGCTAGGTTTCAAGTTTAAACTTTTGTTTTTGTTTTCTTGTATTTGATTCTTTTTAATTTTTGTTTTACTTGTTAATTTGAGAAAATCGTGGAATTATGGGACTTTTGATGTTGGTAATTCTACTGTTGATCATCCTTGTGTGTATTGTGAAGGAAGCTATCTATGAAAAAATTGTCAAAATATTCCCGAGAGAGAGTTTTGTGGACCAACTCAATCCTATGTGTGGGGAATGTATGTGATATGTGTGGTGGTCAAGTTGGTCACTTTCATGGTTGTGCTTATATTTCTTATCTTCCCCAATCCCTTACTTTGATGGTTCTTTTTTTCTTATGAAATTAATAGGAACAAAGAACTGAGTGATGATGACCTGAAAGAGATCAAGGATATGCTAAGGTTCCTTGTGGAACAAAATAATGAGAAACAACTGCACATACAAAAGGCAAGATGCTACTCTTCGCAACCTGGAGGCACAAGTTAGTCAACTAGTTGAAGCATTTAATGCTCGACAAGCCAATATTGTGGATAGTAGCCAAGAAGAGCATGAATTAGATACCAAAATTGAGATTCTAATGGAAGAGGTCAGAGTAGAACACCAACAGTCTAACCAACTAGAATTTGAGGATACCGATGTTGAAGTGGTAATACTAGAGTCAACCAGGGATATTGAAGATACAAATTTAGTTGACTCTAGTGTGATTGGTGTTGGGGAGGTTGACAATCTTGAAGTTCGTATATTTGAACGCGTTGGACCTCATTCCAAACACTTCTCTACAGTATGTTCAGATGGTGAAATGGAAATTGATCCGTATGAGTCAATGCAAGAGTCAAAGAATGAGGTAGATGAGCCCTATATTTTGAAATTTTCAAGGTTGTCTAGGCAAAGTGACACTCCTCGGTTGAAAGCCAAAAAGTGCATATAGAATCATTTAGTTTTTGGCTCGCAACAATTTGTATCGCCCCAAGAGAATGATTATAGAGCAGAATCAAAACTTGGGGTCCAATTCATAAGTTCGAAATGAAAGCAAAAAGTGATTCACGCCGTGCTGCTACATTAAATCAGGCACTTGTTGGGAGGCAACCCAACTTTACTGCTTTCTTTTATTTTCAGTTTTTTTTGAAATTATTTTCTTATTGTATTATTTTTTAGGAGCATGGGAAGCAAAAGATATTGGAAGGATGCAACAACAAGCTAGATGATTAGAACTAAGTGTGGGGTGCCCGCACAAAGGGTCAATACTAGGAGAAGTCTGAGTACCCCATGAGCTGCTAATGCTTTGACCCTTGGCCTACCAAGAAGTTTCTTTTATCCTCTTGTTTTTTTGGGGTGTGAATTGAGGAAAATACACAATTTTAAGTGTGGAGTGAAGAGACTGTTTGTATGATTTCCTATGCTATTTTAGTTATATTATTTTATGTGTGTTGAAAATAATAAGATAAAAATAAAAATAATAATTAGGTAGAAATAACCCCTCTTGGTTTTTCTTATGGACATAATTCTTTTCTAAGGGATACTCTTTGAACCGGGTAGTTTTCACGACCCAAATTCCCAACCCTCGGGATCGTGATGACGCCTAACACCATACTTGCTAGGCAAGCCAATGTTAGAACTTAACTGACCTTTTCTTTTAAAAGTTAAACAAAATAGAACAATTTAAAATAAAAAGGAAATCTAATACTTTCCAATAAATGCAATCAGCAATATTCGATAAGATGAAATGAACCACGATCTAACACTAACTATATAACCACCCAGGGTCTTGTGTCACAATTCACGAATTACTAAAGAATATTACAAATATTTGGCTGAAAGAAAACATATGTTTGTTTTGAATGAAACAAAACAGTAAATAATTAATAGGGAGAAGACTCCAGGAATCGGCGGACGTCAGCAGATCTACCTCGTGTCTCCGTGTGAATAATATCATCTACTACTTTCACCTAACTCTGTCCGGTACCTGGATCTGCACAAGAAGTGCAGAGTGCAGTATCGGTACAACCGACCCCATGTAATGGTAAGTGCCGAGCCTAACCTTGACGAAGTAGTGACGAGGCTACTGCGGAGTATTTATAACATAATCTGGATACAATGTATAATAAAGCAAGAATGCAAATAACAACAAATTGATTTCTAAGGCTAGGGACCTCGGAATTCCATTCCGGGCATACGCCCAAGTCCCATATTTTACTGCGAACTTCCCGGGATCGTCGGAACACAGATCCGAGTCTGTTTACTCAAAATGTTGACCAAAGTCAACTAAAACCAAATTTAACTCTCAAAATTTATTATTTCATATATTTTCACATAAAAGCTTTCCGATTTCGCGCCTGAACTGCACACACAAATCGAGATAATTAAAAATTAATCTTTTTAAGGCTAATGAGCCCAGAATAGTGTCTTAATTCATAAGATGACCCTTTGGGTCGTCACAATCTCCACCTCTAAAACAAACGTTCGTTCTCGAACGGACATAGACAATTACCTGAAATGGAAAACAAGTGGGGATATCTAACCCGCATGTCCAAATCAGACTCCCAAATAGCTGCCTCAACAGGCTGGCCTTTCCACTGCACTCGGACTGAGGGGAAATTCTTTGACCTCAACTGACGAACCTGCCGATCTAAAATGGCTACCGGCTCCTCCTCATAAGTCAAATCTTTGTCCAATTGGACAGAGCTAAAATCTAACACGTGGGACGGGTCACCATGATATTTCCGGAGCATAGACACATAAAATACCAGATGAACTGAGGATAACCCTGGAGGCAACTCAAGTCTATAAGCTACCTCCCACTCTATCAAGAATCTCAAATGACCCGATATACCTAGGGCTCAACTTACTCTTCTTCCCAAATCTCATAACACCCTTCATGGGAGATACCCGAAGTAATACCCTCTCTCCAACCATGAATGCCACATCACGAACCTTACGGTTGGCATAAATCTTTTGCCTGTACTGAGCTGCACGAAGTCGATCCTGTATAATCTTGACCTTATCTAAGGCCTCTTGAACTAAGTCTCTACCCAATAACTGAGCCTCTCCCGGCTCAAACCATCCAACTGGAGATCTGCAATGTCTACCATATAATTCCTCATAGGGAGCCATCTGAATGCTCGACTGATAGCTATTATTGTAGGCAAACTCCGCTAATGGAAAGAACTGATCCCAAGAACCTCCAAAATAAATAACACAGGCGCAAATCATATCTTCCAAGATCTGAATAGTACGTTCGGACTGCCCGTCCGTCTGAGGATGAAACGCTGTGCTCAACTCAACTTGTGTACCCAACTCACGCTGAACTCCTCTCCAAAAGTGCGAGGTAAACTGCGTACCTCGATCAGAAATGATAGACACGAGCACACCGTGAAGGCAAAAATTCTCTCGAATATATATCTTTGCCAACCGCTCCGAAGTATAAGTACTTGCCACTGAAATGAAATGTGCTGATTTTGTCAGCCTATCCACGATAACCCAAATGATGTCGAACTTCCTCTGAGTCCGTGGGAGTCCAGCAACAAAGTCCATAGTGATACACTCCCACTTCCACTCAGGAATCGCTATCAATTGAAGCAAAACACCGGGTCTCTGATGCTCATACTTCACCCGTTGACAATTCAAGCAACGAGCCACATAAGCAACAATATCCTCCTTCATCCTTCACCACCAATAATGCTGCCGCAAGTCCTGGTACATCTTGGAATCACCTGGGTGAATAGAATACTTAGAACTGTGAGCCTCCTCAAGGATCAACTCACAAAGCCCGTCAACATTAGGCACACATACTCAAACCTGCATTCTCAAAACACCGTCATCTCCAACTGTCACTTGTTTGGCACCACCGTGCCGAACTTTGTCCCCAAGGACCATTAAGTGCGGGTCATCATCCTGTCGATAGTTGATACGCTCTAATGAAGAAGACCGGGCGACTGTACAAGCGAAGACACAGCGGGGCGCTGAAATGTCTAACCTCACGAATTGATTAGCCAAAGTCTAAACATCTGAAGCTAATGGCCTCTCACCGACTGGAATAAATGCAAGGCTGCCCATACTCACTGCCTTCCTACTCAATGCATCGGCCACCACATTGGCCTTCCCTGGATGATACAATATAGTGACATTATAATCCTTCAATAACTCTAACCATCTTCTCTGTCTCAAATTAAGATCCTTTTGCTTGAACAAGTACTGGAGACTGCGATGATCTGTATAAACCTCACATGACACACCTTAAAGATAGTGCCTCCATATTTTTAATGCGTGAACAATGGCTGCCATCTCTAAGTCATGGACAGGGTAATTCTTCTCATGGACTTTCAACTGCCAAGACGCATATGCACTCACTCTGCCCTCCTGTATCAATACCGCTCCAAGACCAACATAGGAAGCATCACAATATACCGTGAAAGATCCTGAACTTGATGGTAACACTAACACCGATGCTGAAGTCAAGGCTGTTTTGAGATTCTGAAAGCTCGCCTCACACTCGTCCAACCATTTAAACGGGGCACCTTTCTGAGTCAATCTCGTCATCGGGGCTGCTATAGACGAGAACCCCTCTACAAACTAACGGTAATAACCCGCCAAACCCAAGAAGCTCCTGATTTCCGTGGCTGAAGTGGGTCTAGGCTAGTTCTTGAATGCCTCAATCTTCTTAGGATCTATCTGAATACCCTCTGCTGATACGATGTGACCCAAGAAAGCTACTGAGTTCAACCATAACTCGCACTTTGAAAATTTAGCATATAACTGACTATCTCTCAAAGTCTGAAGCGCTACCCGGAGGTGCTGCTCATGCTCCTCCTGATTGCGGAGCATATTAGAATATCATCAATAAACACGATTACAAAGGAATCCAGGTAAGGCTTGAAAACCCGATTCATCAAGTCCATAAATACTGCTGGGGCATTAGTCAAGCCAAAAGACATCACCAGAAATTCATAGTGCCCATATCTCGTCCGAAAGGTTGTCTTAGGGACATCTGATGCTCTACTCTTCAACTGATGGTAGCCCGATCTCAGATCAATTTTTGAAAACACCCTAGCACCCTAAAGCTGATCAAACAAAATCATCAATCCTCGGCAACAGATACTTATTCTTGATATTAACATTATTCAACTGTCGGTAATTTATACATATCCTCATAGATCCATCCTTCTTCTTTACGAACAGAACCGGTGCACCCTAGGGCGAGACACTAGGTCTAATGAAACCCTTATCAAGCAAGTCTTGCAACTGCTCCTTCAATTCATTCAACTCCGGTGGGGCCATTCGGTATGGAGGGATAGAAATGGGCTAAGTGCCCGGAGCCACATCAATGCAAAAATCAATATCCCTGTCGGGTGGCATCCCCGACAGGTCTGCTGAAAGCACCTCTAGAAACTCACGAACAATAGGCACCGAATCTATTAAAGAAACCTCGACATTAGAATCACGAATATGAGCCAAATAAGCCAAACACCCCTTCTCAACCATGCGACGAGCCTTGGTATAAAAAATCACTCTGCTGGGAGAATGACCAGGAGTACCTTTCCACTCCAATCGAGGCAACCCTGGAAAAGCTAAAGTAATTGTCTTGGCGTGACAGTCCAAGATGGCATAATAAGGTGATAACCAATCCATGCCCAATATGATATCGAAATCGACCATGTCAAGAAGCAAAAGGTCTACACTAGTTTCAAGACCCTCAATAACGACCACACACGAACGATACACACGATCTACAACAATAACATCCCCCACCGGCGTAGACACATAAACAGAGACACTTAAAGAATCGTGGGGAACAACCAAATACGAAGCAAAATAAGATGATACATAAGAATAAGTAGAACCCAGATCAAACAGAACTGAAACATCTTTATTGCAAATAGAAATGGTACCTGTGATAACAACATCGGAGGACTCCGCCTCGGGTCTCGCCAAAGATGCATACAATCGGGGCGGGGCCCCATCACCCTGAACCATGCCTCTGGGATGACCTCTGACAGGTGGAAATCCACCTCTAGCAGGCTGGCCTCCACCTCTAACATTCTGACCTCTACCCCTGATTACCTGACCCCTACCCCTGGCTGGCTAGGCAGGTGGTGCTGCGGCTGGTGCCGAAACTATATCACGAGAACTCTGATCCTGAGGCTGATTACCCAAAAATCTCGGACAAGTTATCCGAATATGCCCGTACTCACCACACTCATAACACCCATCCTGACACTGAGGCTAACCCTGACGAGCCGGCTGACCACGATAATAACTCTGAAGATGAGGTGCTCTAAAAGGGGCTGGCTGATCAGAATAAGGCAAGTAGGAGCCACGACCACCTGAGGCACCATGGGACGTCTGAAGTGCTGATTGAAATGGCCTCTACCCAGAGTATCCCTTCCTCCAGACAAGGCACCGCTGAATCTACCGGAATATCGAGGTCTCTTGTCCGAACCATGACCTCCCATTCCAAGAACCATCTCAATTCTCCTGGCCACATTGGCCGCATCCTGAAAGGAAATCTCGCTCCCTGTCTCCTTAGCCATCTGCAATCTGATCAGCTGAGCAAGGACCTCACTAAATCTCCTGACCCTTTCTCTCTCTGTAGGCAACAAGAATAGCATGCTGAGCCAAATCCACAAATCGAGTCTCATACTGGGTGACAGTCATGCTGCCCTGCTGAAGACGCTCAAACTGGCGGCGACGCTCCTCTCTAGTAGTGATTGGAAGAAACTTCTCCAAAAAGAGATGTGAAAATTGATTCCAAGTCAGAGCAAGTGATCTAGCTGGTCTAGTCAACCATTAATCCCCTCCACCATTTCTTGGCGGAACCAGTCATCTAAAAAGCGGCGAAGTCGACCCCATTGGTCTCCAAAATACCCATGTTCCGAAGAACCTCATGACATCTATCAAGATATTCCTGAGGATCCTCTGAAATAGCACCACTGAAATGAACAGGGAAAAGCTTGATGAACCTGTCCAATCTCCACAAAGCATCAATGTATACAGCTGCCCTATCAACAAGCGGTGCTGCAACAACTGGCTAAACTACCCCAACTGGGTTGGCTGCTGGGGTCTGAATCTAGGGAGTATTCTGCTCAGGAGTGTGGGTAGCAGGAGTCTGGACCCCTACTCCAGCTATGGCTGCTGCCACGGGGAGTGCGCCAGTTTGGGCTACACTCTCCATAATGCCCACTAATCGGACCAAAGCGTCCTGAAGCACCGGGGTAGCAATAAACCCCTTTGGGACCTGAACTGGTCCCATTGGAACGGTCTGAGCTGGAGCCCCCTCATCAATCTCTATCTGAGGCTCCACAACTGGGGTTGCTGCCTGAGCAATAGGCTGAGTCACGACCCTGCCTCGGCCTCTAGCTTGGCCTTAGCCTCTAGCTTGGCCTCGGCCTCTGAGAGATAAGTACAGAAGTCTCTGTACCGATCCTTAAGACTCTATTAAGTTTGTTCGTGAATTGTGAGACCTATTCAACCTAGTGCTCTGATACCAACTTGTCACGACCCAAATTCGCAACCCTCGGGATCGTGATGGCGCCTAACACCATACTTTCTAGGCAAGCCAATGTTAGAACTTAACTTACCTTTTCTTTTAAAAGTTTACTTAAACACAATAGAACAATTTAAAATAAAAAGGAAATCTATTACTTTCCAATAAATGCAATCAGGAAGAATATTTGATAAGATGAAACGAACCACGAGCTAACACTAACTATATAACCACCCAGGATCTGGTGTCACAATTCACGAACTACTAAAGAATACTACAAATATTTGGCTGAAAGAAAACATATGTCTATTTTGAATGAAATAAAACAGTAAGTAACTAACATGGAGAAGACTCGAAGAATCTGCGAACGCCAGCAGATCTACCTCGTGTCTCCGTGTGAATGATATCAGCTACTGCTTTCACCTAAATCTGGCCGGTACCTGGATCTGCACAAGAAGTGCAGAGTGCATCATCATCACAACCAACCCCATGTACTGGTAAGTGCCGAGCCTAACCTCGACGAAGTAGTGACGAGGCTACGATGGGGCATTTATAACATAATTTGGATACAATGTATAATAAAGCAAGAAGGGAAATAATAGTAAATTAAATAGTACTTGCAACAAATAAATAAAACAACTTGGTTAACTTTTCCAGATCTCAGCTGTAACCAATCCTCACGAAAATTACCGTAAGTGCAGAATATGAAATGACAACAATAAAACTGTGAGTATTCCAGTCTTTATGTTTAAAATCAGTAAAATATGAATATCCTCCCTTATTGCTCCTTGTTGCGGCTCGCAACCCGCTCCCACCTGTCCACCCTTATTTCTCCTCCCTATATATATCACCCTTATTTCTCCTGTTGCGGCGTGCAACCCGATCCCACCTGTCCACCCTTATCACTCCTTGTTGCGGCGTGCAAACCGCTCCCACCAGAAAGTCACATCTCTTTATCTATAAAAAGATTTCACAATTTAGGCCAAATCCTTTCACAATATTTATGTCTCAACAATTGTAAGCAGAAAGATGTACTATTCATGAAATTCATCAATTATCATTTCACAATGAAACCAACCGGAATATATAGTAAAACACTGTCAACCAGCTCACCCTTTCGTGTATCACAACGAATCCAAGGGAAAAACCAACACTTCCAAATTACTTGAAACAATACTTAACAACAAGTTGACGAAGACAAGTAGACATGGGGGCATCAATGATCATAAAATAATTAAGCCAGGGATCAAATAAATTGGAAGCGGGGAAGGGGTCATGTTCAACAGATAATTTGGTGGTGCATGAATAGTCATCAACTCACCTATACACCACTCACATGCAATTCCACATAGCATTTAAGTCGGGAATTCCTATTCCTTCAAGTCAGGGTTAAACCAAATACTTACCTCAATTTCACAAGCAATTCACTGCTCAAGCACAACTTTTCCTTTAGAATTTGCCTCTAACCCGCTCGAATCTAATCTCAATTGGTTCAATATCATTAATTATTTCTAAAGGCATTAACTTTAATGAAAAATCATGGTTTTCCTATGTTTTCCTATCAAAAGACAAAAATCGACCCCCAACCCGCTTGGTCTAAACTCGAGGTTCGGACCAAAACACGTTTACCCATTCTCCCCTGAGCTCGGATATACATTTGGTTTTGGAATCCGACCACAATTCGAGGTCTAAATCCCCAAATTTCGAAATTCCTAAGTTCTATCCAAAAATCCCAATTTTTACCATGAAAACTCTAGATTCTATGATGAAATCTTGTAAAAAATTATTAAGGATTGAAAGGTTAGTTAGAGATCACTTATCAATGATTTGGAGAAGTTTGGGTCTTTGGAAAATCGCCTATGGAGGTTTAGGGTTTGAGAGAATTGAAAAATAGGTGAAAATCCCGTCTACAGTCTCACTTAACAGGCTGTGGTTATAGCAAATGCGAGAAATCCTGCTGCCTTCACCTTTGCGACATCTGGGGCCTTCGCAAATTCCGGCCAAAGGTTTGCATTTGCGAGGTTGGACTTCCTAGACCTTCTTCTCATTTGCGACAATATAGTCGCATTTCCCAGGCTGATAGACTTCGCATTTGCGAAGCCTGATCTCGCATTTGCAAGATCAAAGGCCTGTGCAAAACACCAGATGCACAACTGAGTTTTCTTAAGTTCTAATCACTACGTGGCATATCCAAAACTCACCCGAGTCCTCGGGTCTCCAAACCAAACATGAACGCAAGTCTAAAAATATCATACAAACTTGCTCGTGCGATCAAATCATCAAAATAACATCAAAAACTACGAATTTAACCTCAAACTCATGATTTTCCTCAAGAACACTTCATTTTCACGATAACCGGACGTTCGAATTACGTCAAATAAATTCTGATTCTCATCAAATTTCACAGATAGGACTTAAATTCCATAACAAACCTGTACCGGGCTTTGGAACTAAAATACGGGCCCGATACCAAAAATTTCACACATTAGTTCATTTCTTTATATCCTTAATAATCCAACAAAAATAATTTTCTTCAATAATTGATTTCTAAGGCTAGGGACCTCGGAATTTCATCCCGGGCATACGCCCAAGGCCCATATTTTACTGCGGACCCCCCGGATCGTCGGAACATAGATCCGGGTCTGTTTAATGAAAATGTTGACCAAAGTCAACTAAAATCAAATTTAACTCTCAAATTTATTATTTCATATATTTTCACATAAAAGTTTTCCGGTTTCGCGCCCGGACTGTGCATGCAAATCAAGGTATTTAAAATTAATCTTTTTAAGGCTAATCAGCCCAAAATAGTGTCACGACCCGAATTACCCTCCGAACTTCTCTTGACGACACCTAGTCCCTACGACTAGGTAAGCCTAAAACTTGTGGAAAATAAGGCAAAAAAATAATAGAAACAGTAAAGAAGAAGCAATACTATAAAATTTTTAGTCGCTCGGCATTTACAACTTTTACTTTCCCAAAACCCAGAACATCACAAAGTCACAAACTCTGAATTACTGTAGCTCTATACAAAGAAATAAGGAAAATGTATCTATATATCTTCTATATCTGTACTAGAGTAGGAAGAGGACTCGTGAGAGCCTGCGGACACGGCAGAATTACCTCGCGGTCTCCTATGCAGCTGCTAAGATTCGCCTAGCCACTGTACTGTGTGCTGGTACCTGGATCTGCACATGGGGAAAAGATGCCCAGGAAAGGGCGTGAGTACTCCACATTCGGTACTCCGTAAGTGCCAAGCCTAACCCCAGTCAAGTAGTGACGAGGTCAGGTTGAGGCTCTACTGAGTTTTAAAACAAGTCAATATAAATTTAAAACAGTGAATATAGATAAGCAATGATAAATAGGATTTATGGAAACTGGGAGAAATTATAACAGAAAGAGAGGCCTCGGCTCATCACAACATATATCTCAACAGTAAATTTGCAATGCAGTACAAGGGGAAAGCTCCCGGATCTCATTCCGTAGTCCCAATTTAAATATGCTATGCAGTACAGGGGGAAAGCTCCCGGATCTCCGTCTGTAGTCCCAATTTAAATATGCGTCTCACTATAGGGGGAAAGCTCCCGGATCTCAGTCCGTAGTCCCAATTTAAATATGCAACACAGAAGTATGTCGGATACAACTTAATTAAACAGTTCAGGAAAAACAACATGCAAGAATAGAATAAAACTACCTAAACATGGTGCAACTAGTACCAATTAAGAGGAAATCAAGTAAGGACAGGTAGGCATGCTTATTCTTAAGCTAACTACTCAATTAAGACAGGAAACAGTAATATAGGAGTGAGAATGAGTGATTGCATGGAAGGAAAAATGGAATTTTAGCAACAATGACCCGTGTACGCACTCGTCACCTTATGTACACGGCGTCCACGTAACAAAATCAATATAAAAATGTCTAAGGGGAAGTCCCCAACACAGAGTTAGGCAAGCCACTTACCTTGACTGCGCTAATCAACTCAATACCACGCTCTTGCCACGAGTATCCGACTCCGGGTGGCCCAAATCTATTCAAATCGATTGCATAATGTAAATATCACTTCAAGGGAACAAAATAGCTATTATTTCTAAGCTAATACGTGAAATTGGGAAATTCGCCCAAAAAGTTCCCCGGGTCCACGTCTCGGAATCGGGTAAAAATATATTTCTCGAACACCCATTCGCTCATGAACTCACTCGAACAAGAATCAACAATATTCGATGTCTAAATCTCCCTAAATACTCAGATTTCTACTTGGGAAAGTTTCATCCCAATTTCATGGTTTTTCATCCAATTTCATTGATTAGATTGAGTAAATTGATAGAGATTATTGATATACAATGGATTAAGGTTAGAAAACGTTACCTATGATTCTCCTCTTCAAATTCCCTCGAAAATCGCCAAACCCCGAGCTCACAATCGATTTTGGAGTTATGAATTTCAAACCCTCGAATTTTGGTATAACCAACCCAGGTATTTTGCACATGCGACACTGGGATCGCACCTGCGGAAACACAATCGTAGGTGCGAAAACTCATTAAAAGGCTTGGGGTCGCACCTGTGGTGGCTGGGTCGCAGGTGCTGCTCCGTACTTGTGGATACTCTTCCGCGCCTGTGAGTCGGGCCAGCCTAAGCTACGTCCGCACCTGCATGCACCCCCTTCGCACCTGCGTGTCCGCACCTGCGGAAAAACCATCGCAGGTGCGAGACACCAGAACTAGAAATGGTTCAGCTGCTCTTAAGGTTCCTAATTCACCCGTTGGGCATCCGAAACAACCCCGAGGCCCCAGGGACCTCAAACAAACCTACGAACTGACCCTAATACCTTGTTTAAACTTGGTCGAGTCTTAAAAACATATCTCATAACATCAAATCATCAATTATGCATAGATTCAAGCCTAAGATATTATGAAATTTCTAAAATTCACATCCGATGCCGAAACACGTCAAAACTCATCCGAATGACCTCAAATTTTGCACACTGGTCACAATTGGCATTACGGACTTGCTGTCGCTTTTGGAATGCCATTCCGCGTCTGATATCAAAATTTCACCTATCGGCCGAAATCGCCGAAATTCTAACTTTCGCCAATTCAAGCCTAAATCTACAACCGACCTCGAAAACACATTCCGAACACACTCCTAACCCCGAAATCACCCAAAGGAGCTAACGGAGCTGATTAAATTCCATTCCGGATCCATCTTCACACAAATCTAGCTACGGCCAGATTTCTAAAGCTAAATTCCACATTTATGGACTATGTGTCCAAAATCACCCCGGATTTCATCACTCAACACTCCGACAAGTTCCGATAATATAAATAGACATGGGAGAAGCGGTTATTAGGGGATCGGGGTGGTAACTCTCAAAACGACCGATCGGATCGTTACAAATAGTGTCTTAATTCATAAGATGACCCTTTGGGTCATCACAGTAGTAGTTTTCTTTGAATGTACAATTTTCAAAATGTTTTGGACTTGGAATTCCTGAATAGTTTTCTTGAGGGTTTAAAGTCTAAAGAAAAATACAAAAAGTACTTTTTTCCTTTTTTTGTCCAACTGATAATGGAATGGGAAGAACTTAAGTATCTATGTTTTTTGACATGTTTTATGTTGGGGCTTAGAATTGAGGCATTTGAACTGTGTACTTTCTTCATGATTCTTGTGACTATATGCCTTGAGAATATATATGACTTTATTTTGACGCTTGGGTTCGTCTATTGACTCCTGTTATTACTTCCTAGTGTTTGAGTTATATAATGACTGTGCTAGGTGCTTTAACTTGAGAGTCGAGTCTGAGCCGTCCTGGGTAAGTCATGTGCATTGTGTGAGGTGAGATTTTTGTTGTACTCTGTGCCATCCCTTGTTAATCTAAAACTTTCCCGTATGTGAGTCGAAGCGAAATGATTAAGTCTTGTGACTTGAGGAAATGATATAGGCGTTTCTTTGGTTGACCCTTGACCCTATTTTGTTCTAAATCGTATTTTGTTTATCCTTTACCTTCGAAAGCATTTAGGTTGCTGAAAGAGTAAAGAAAGAGATTGGGTAGCTTTTGAGTGGAATCATAGAAAGTTCGACAAGGTGCATTTGTGGGTAAAAGCCTTACTAGTCGGTAGTACCAAATGAAGGAGAGTGTGAAAAAAAAAACACAAAAGAAAAAATATTATGATTGACACCTCACATATCTTTCTTTGGGATAGTGAATATCTATATCTTGATGTGCTTAATGAAGAAGGACTTAATTGTGTATGGTTTCACGGTAAAATATTGAATTGGTCATGACAAGAATGTGCTTGAAAGCGTGGTGTGTTAAAGTGCTTAGAAGGGTTAGTCACTATTTTCTTTTATATATATATATATATATTTATATATATATATATACTCCCCGTCCCTTAGCCTACATTATAAGACTTTGCAAGCTTAAATTAGTCGAGTCTTACACTACGGGCAAGCCTATGGTATGAACTTGGGTGACATAAGAGTTTCTTTGTGAGAGTGAGCGAATTCTTTCAGTATTTGAGTCCTTAAACAATACTTAAATTTATATTTGAGTGTGTGGACTACTTCTCTCTGTGGTTTGTTGGTAAGGGCACATGATTTGTGAAGGACTAGTAAAGTCCTTGATTTTTGAGTTGGAACAAGAAGTAAGTCATAGTATGGAATATATTAGAGTCAATTTTTGAGACTAGGATGTTAGAAGAGTCACACAAATATTTTAATTAGTCTTGGCATTGGTCTAATAATAAGAAAAAAGTGTGAAGAGTACTTATGTCGGGTTCTAAGCGTTTATACAAACCATTGTCATTGATATGATACTTGAGTATGTTTTGGAATTGTATTACTTGCCGATATGCTTAATTTTAAGTTGCTCGAGGACGAGCAAGAGTTTAAGTGTGGGGTAGTATTAAATGATGAAAAATGCATGTTTTTGAGTATGCTTGCATATTATTTCTTATGAGAGTTGTGGGAGATTACATGTTTATAAATATAAAAATTCTCATTACATGTTTATTGTGTGTAGGAATAAATTTGGATGGAATTTGGAAAGAATTGGATGATTTAATGCAAAAAGAATAGAGATGCAAGACCTGGGATATCACGACCCAAATTCCCAACCTTAGAGGTCGTGATGACGCCTAACACCACACTTGCTAGGCAAGCCAATGTTAGAACTCGAATAATTTATTTCCTTAATTTGTTACTTAAGCATAAATAAATAACTTCCAAATGAACTTAATTAGAATAATTTCCAACAACAATAAAATAAAATAATAATAATACTAATAACCAACTAATTAAGACGAACCACGAACTAATTAGATAAATAACTCTAAGACTACCCCAAAGTCTGGTGTCACAATCCACGAACTACTAAAGAATACTACAAATAATGGCTGAACGAAATAGTGTAACTGTTCTGAATGATATAAGACAGTATATGTAAAAATAGGAGAAGACACTCGGAATCTGCGAACGCCGGCAGATGTACCTCGTGTCTCCAAATTAATCGGGTGGTCGTCCTGGAATCCTCTACTGCTGACTATTACCTGGATCTGTGCAAAAGAGCACAGAGTGTAGTATCAGTACAACCGACCCCATGTACTGAGTAAGTGCCGAGCCTAACCTCGGCGAAGTAGTGACGATGCTAAGTTGGGCTTCAACAATATAATCGATAACAACAATAAATAATAAAGCCACAAAGAAGTCTAAACAAATAAATAAATAAGTGCTGCAACAAAATAAATCAACTCAGCTATAACCA
>ML424334.1:0-17500 GCA_005239525.1 Nicotiana knightiana | reverse complement strand
TTAGTTCTAGGATTACATCATGCTTTGTGGCCGTTATTAATTGCTTATATATGCTAATGGTATGAAAGAATTAAGTTGAAGGAAATCTAAGGATTTGCGTGCTTCAAGTGAATTGTATTCATTTTTATAAAAAAGGAATTAAAGAAGTGTTGTGTTTTAAATGATGAAAACTATGTTGACCGCGTCGCACGTATGATTCACGAGCGAGGTTATGATTTTACCGCGTTGCATGTATGATTCACGAGCAGAGTAAATAGATGCATTTATGGTTCGTGCCGTTCGACCCTCGGCAGTGTGCATTTTACTTTTATGTTGGATCGGACCGAACGTCCTCGGTGGTAGTTGTGTATGATAATGGAACCGGAACTCTTATAATCCATATAATTTATTGCTTGAAGGGTCACTTATTTTAAATGAGGAAAGTGCCTAGTTTTATTAATTGGATGAAAAGATTTTTAGTAATTATTCTTATTTGAGCTTGATGTCATCTACGTACATTGTGAATTAAATGTATTAACTTCATATTATTATATTTGCTGGCCGTAGGAAGTGTCGGAGTCGACCCCTCGCCACTGCTTCTTCGAGGTTAGGCGATATATTTACTGGGTACATATTTCTATGTATTCATGCTACACTTCTGTATTTGATTGTACATGCTTTGAGGCAAGTACATCTGGCCATCAGTCCGGCGCGTAGAGTGGACTCCTCAGCTTGAGACTTTCCGGTGAGCTGCCTTTTTGAGCCGTTCTGCAGCAGCTGGAGTCTTTCTTTTATACTTATGTTTCTTGTCTATTCCTTTTCCAGACAGTAGGATAGTATAGTGATCTATATTTTACTAGATTGCCCATACACTTGTGACACCAGGTCTTGGCACACACATTAGTAGAATTATGATGTTTTGGCTTGTCTTCATGATTGAGATTCACATTTATTTCCTTCATTTAAATATGCTTACGTTTTTAAAACTATAAGTTTCTTAAATCTATAATGGAAGTTATCACGTACTAACTACATAAATGAGGATTTACTATTTAATTAGTGTTGGTTTGCCTAACAACAATGTGGGGCGCCATCACGACCTAATATGGAATTTGGATCGTGACAACATGGTATCAGAGCACTAGGTTCACTTAGTTCTCACAAGTTATGGGTAAACCTGATGGAGTCTTGCGGATCGGTGCGGAGACGTCTGTACTTATCTTCGAGAGGCTATAGGGTGTTAGGAAACTACTCTTTATTCATATCCTATCGTGCAGTTGATGGTGTACTAAATTTCCTTATTCTATTCTCTCACAGATGGTGAGGACACGTACGACGAGCGTTCCAGACCCGGGAGGAACTGCTCCCCCATTGCTAGAGGCCGAGGAAGAGGCCGGAGGAGGGCACCGACCCGAGGTAGGGGATGAGGGCATCCCAGAGCTGCCCAGTTGCACCATCTGCGGACCCAACAGGGTATCCCATTATCGAAGAGCAGGGTGAGGTGCCCGAAGCAGAGCCTGCCCTGACAGATTTCATGACAACACCGGGTTTCCAGGAGGTCATAGGCCGTATGATGTGGTTCATGGACTCAATGACTCAGGCTGGTTTATTTCCAGCAGACCTAGCCACATCTCAGGCTGGAGGGGGAGCGCAGACCCTTACTGCTCATGCTCATGGGCATGCAACTGCCATATATCAGACTCCAGGTACACTACCCGCGGGCGGTGGCCAGCCAGTTGCAGCAGTGGCACCTGAGCTCAGACTAGCTGTGGACGGCGATTCACAGAAGTTATTGGACAGATGCACTAGGCTACACCCTCCTATATTTGGAGGTGAGTGTCATGAGGATGACCAGGATTTTATTGACAGGTGCAAGGATAGATTGCACAACATGAGGATATTGGAGTCCCATGGAGTGGATTTCACTGCCTTCCAGTTAGAGGGAATGGCCCGTAGATGGTGGCAGTCTTACCTTCTCCGCAGACCAGCAGGTTCTCTTCCCATGACTTGGGATCAGTTTACACGGCTTCTATTGGACATGTATATTCCACCCTCTCAGAGGGAAGAGTTGTGGTGTCAGTTTGATCAGCTCGAGCAGGGTCAAATGTCTGTGACCGACTATGAGGTGAGATTCTCTGAGTTGTCTCGCCATGCACTCATGAAACTTCCTACGGATGCAGAGAGAGTTCTGAGATTTGTTGTGGGGTTACACCATGGTATTTGAGCTAGCATGGCCCGAAAGGTTGAGATAGGGACTGAGTATCAACTAGTGGTAGATATTGTGCAGAGGATTGAGGGTTACCGCCAGAGAAGCAGAGAGTAAATGTAGCAGGAAAAGAGAGCCCGATTCTCTGGAGAGTTTAGAGGTGCCCTATCTAGGGGTGGAGGTCAGTTTGGGAGGGGCCAGCCCAACAGGCCCCCATATTCAGCACCACCACCACCTCCTCGAGGTGCTCAGGTGAGGCCTTATTTCAGTGCGATACCGAAGAGTTATCACCAGCTATTCAGGGTTCCTCCGGCGGGTATTCTGGACATCAAGGTTCTTCTAGTGTATATTCAGGTCACTAGGGTCAGGCTTCAGGAAAACAATCTATGAAACTAGGGGCTATTACGAGTGTGGAGATCCGGGTCACATAAAGAGGACCTGCCCCAGACTTTGGGGCAAGGCAGTACATCAGGGTCATCTACCTATGATTGTAGCACCAGCCGTATGGAGGTGGGGGACAGGTTGGTAGGGGTCGTCCTAGAGGTGGAGGTCAGGCAGGGGGAGTTCAGCCAGCCGGCGCTTCAGCTAGATTCTATGCTTTTCCGGCCAGACTAGATGCAGTGGCCTCAGATGTCATGATCACATGTATTATTTCCGTATGCGGTAGGTATGCTTCGGTATTATTTGATCCAGGGTCTACATATCACATGTGTGATCTCTGTTTGCTCATTTACTGGATATCCCTCGTGAGTCTTTGGGTGCTCCTGTTTATGTGTCCACTCATGTGGGCGATTCCGCGGTCGTGGATCGAATCTACCTGTCCTGTATGGTTAAATTCTGTGGTTTCGAGACTAGAGCAGACCTTCTGTTACTTGATATGATCGACTTTGAGGTCATCCTAGGCATGGATTGGTTATCTCCATATCACGCCATTCTTGATTGCCATGCCAAGACTGTTACTTTAGCGATTCCAGAGTTGCTGAGATTGGAGTGGAAGGGTTCCTCCGTTAGTGCATCCAGTCGGGTTATCTCTTTTCTGAAGGCTCGACATCTGGTCGAGAAGGGTTGTTTGGCGTATCTAGCATATGTTCGGGACACCACCACAGAGTCTCCGACGATTGATTCAATTCCAGTAGTTCGGGAGTTCATCGATGTGTTCCCTTCTGACCTTCCAGGCATGCCGTTGGATCGTGACATTGATATTTGTATTGATTTGGCTCAAGGTACCCAGCCTATATCTATCCCATCGTACGGTATGGCGTCGAAAGAGTTGAAAGATTTGAAGGAGCAACTTGAGGAGTTGTTAGCAAAGGGATTTGTGAGGCTTAGTGTATCACCTTGGGGTGCACTAGTGCTATTTGTGAAGAAGAAGGTTGGAACTATGCGGACGTGCATTGATTACCGCCAGTTAAACAATGCTAACATACAAAATAAGTACCATTGCTGCGCATTGATGATTTGTTCGACCAGTTGTAGGGTGTTAGGGTGTTCTCTAAGATTGACTGAAGATGAGGATATCATCAGCTGAAGATTTGGGACTCAGATGTCTTGAAGACTGCTTTCCATACTAGATATTGCCATTATGAGTTTTTGGTCATGTCCTTCGGCTTGACTAATGCTCCAACGGCGTTTATGGACTTGATGAACAGGGTGTTCATGCCTTATATTGATTACTTTGTTATTTTCTTCATTGATGATATTTTGATATACGCACGTAGCCTGGGGGAGCACGAGCAGCATTTGAGAGTAGTGCTTCAGACCTTGCGAGAGCAGAAGCTATATGCTAAGTTCTCCAAGTGCGAGTTTTGGCTAGAGTCAACATCATTATTGGGGCATATTGTATCAGGAGAGAGGATTAAAGTGGATCCCAAGAAGATTGAGGCAGTTCAGAGTTGGCCACGTCCTACTTCCGTGACTAAGATCAGGAGTTTCCTGGGGTTAGCAGGTTACTACCACCGATTTGTGTAGGGATTTTCATCCATTGCATCACCTCTGACTAGATTGACCCAGAAGGGTGCTCCTTTCCATTGGTACAATGATTGTGAGGCGAGCTTTCAGAAGCTCAAGACGACTTTGACTACAACACTGGTTCTTGTGTTGCCTTCCAGTTCGGGGATGTATGCGGTATATTACGACGCTTCACGCGTTGGATTGGGTTGTGTATTGATGCAGGAGGGGCGAGTTATTGCATATGCTTCACGCCAGTTGAAGATTCATGAGAAGAATTACCCTGTGCACGACCTAGAGTTAGCAGCGATTGTTCATGCTCTTAAGATATAGAGGCATTATCTGTATGAGGTGTCATGTGAGGTTTATACTGATCATCGCAGCTTGCAGCATTTGTTCAAGCAGAGGGGTCTCAATTTGAGGCAGCGTAGATGGCTTGAGATACTGAAGGATTATGACATCATTATTCTTTATCATCCGGGTAAGGCGAATAAGGTCGCAGATGCCTTAAGCAGGAAGGCAGAGAGTATGGGTAGCTTGGCATACATCTTAGCGGAGGAGAGGCCACTAGCTTTGGACATTCATTCCTTGGCTAACAGACTTGTAAGGTTGGACATTTTAGATCCCAACCGAGTCCTTGCGTGTGTTGTTGCACAGTCTTCATTATTGGGACAAATCAAGGCTCGACAGTTCGATGATCCGCATTTGGCAGTTCTCAGAGAGACGGTGCTACATAGTAGTGCCAAGGAGGTTTCTATTGGAGAGGATGATATTCTGTGACTCCAGGGTCGCCTATGTGTTCCTAATGTCGATGGATTGAGGGAGAGGATTCTAGAGGAGGCACACAGCTCATGGTATTCGATTAATCCAGGTGATACGAAGATGTACCGTGACCTTAGGCAGCATTATTGGTGGCGGCGGATGAAGAAAGATATAGTTGAGTATATGGCGAGGTGTTTGAATTTCTAGAAGGTTAAGTATGAGCACCAGAGGCCAGGTGGCCTACTTCAACAAATGCCTATACCTGAGTGGAAGTGGGAGCGCACTACTATGGACTTCGTAATTGGGTTGCCGCGGACATTGCGGAAGTATAATGCAGTTTGGGTCATTGTTGACAGGTTGACCAAGTCGGCACACTTCATTCCAGTTATGACTACTTATACTTCAGAGAGGTTGGCTCAGATATACATTCGGATAGGGGTGTTCATAAAAACCCGAAAAACCGAACCAAACCGAAAACCGAACCAAACCGACCAAAAAACCTATACTTTTTAGGTTTGGTTTGGTTTTGGTTTTGAATTTTAAAAACCGATCAAATTTAGTTTTGTTTTGGTTTTAATAAAAAAATAACTGAAAAAAACGAACCAAACCGACTATAGAAGTAGTTATTTAAATTTATTATTTAAACCTATATATATGTACATTCTTATATAAAGTTTCTAAAATGTTATGGTAAATATTAGTCGTTTGTATTTTAAGTCTAGTTCTTTGCTATTACAATAATCTAATTATTTGCCTTTACGTTCACTATTTTATTCAATTATCATCAATATATCATGGTAAATGATAGATTTCTCAAAGAGCAATTGGTTTGATAGTGTTACGTTGAAAATGTAGTCGCCGGAATATGTGTTTGGTAGTGTATGTCTCATATTTAAGGAAAAAACTGATAAAAAATTGATAAAAACTGACAAAAACCGAATCGCTAAAACACCGACTTAATTGGTTTGGTTCCAAAATTTTAAAAATCGACTTACTTGGTTTGCTTTTTTTTAGGGAAAAACCGATCCAAACCGAACCATGAACACCCCTACATTCGGGAGATAGTTCGGTTGCACGGGGTGCTTGTTTCCATCATATCAGATAGAGGCCCCCAGTTCACTTCCCATTTTTGGAGAGCCGTGCAGAGTGAGTTGGGGACCCAGGTAGAGCTCAACACAACATTCCACTCGCAGACCGACGGGCAGTCTTAGCGGACAGTTCAGATTCTGGAGGACATGCTTAGAGCATGTGTGATTGACTTTTTAGGGCAGTGGGATCAGTTCTTGCTTTTGGCTGAGTTTGCTAAAGTTATCAGTCCAACATCGAGATGACTCCATTTGAGGCTTTATATGGTCGGCGATGCCATTCTCCTATCAGGTGGTTTGAGCCTGGTGAGGCTAAGTTGTATGGTACAGATTTGGTGAAAGATGCCTTGGAAAAGGTAAAGTTGATTCAGAAAAGACTTCGCACAACTCAGCCCATACAGAAGAGTTACGTGGATCAGAAGGCGCGTGATGTATCATTCATGGTCGGCGAGAAGGTTCTCTTGAAAGTCTCACCGATGAAGGGTATTATGAGATTAGAGAAGAAGGGAAAGTTGAGCCTAAGGTTTATAGGCCCATTTGAGGTGTTTAGGTGAGTTGGAGAGGTTGCTTATGAGCTTGCTTTACCCCTCAGCTTATCGGGAGTTCATCCAGTTTTTCACGTGTATATGCTTCAGAGGTATCATGCCGACTTGTCTCATGTGTTAGACTTCAGTACTATTCAGCTAGACAAGAGCTTGGGCTATGAGGAGGAGCCAGTTGCCATTGTTGATAGACATGATCGCCAGTTGAGATCCAAGAGGATTTGTGTGGTAAAGGTCCAGTGGAGGGGTCAACCAGTCCAGGAGGCGACCTGTGATTCCGAGGAGTACATGCAGAGTAGATATCTACACCTATTTAGCACTTCAGGTATGATTCTAAACCCGTTCAAGGATGAACGTTTGTTTAAGAGGTCGAAAATGTAACGACTCGACCGGTTGTTTTTCTTTCTAGAACCCCGTTCCCCTGAATATGAATTCCCGTACGTGCTTTAACTGATTTATGACTTGCGGGGATGGTTGGTTCGGGATTTGGAAGAGTTTGGGTATAAATCAGAACACTTGGTTCCTTAAGGTTGACTTAAAAGGCCAAGTTTGACTTCAGCCAACATTTTGAGTAAACGACTTCGAAATCCGGATTTGAAGGTTCTAGCAGGTTCGTCTGATGATTGCGGACTCGGGTGTATGTCCGGATCAGGTTTTGGATGACCCGAGAGCGTTTTGGCGCCTAATAGTGAAAGTTGATTCCTTAAGGTTTTTGAAGTTGTTTAAATTTGGTTGGAGCGGGTTTTGTGTTATCAAGGTCCGAACGGAATTTCGAGATCGGGAATAGATCCGTAATGTCATTTAAGACTCGCACGCAAAATTTGGTGTCAATCCGAGTAGTAGAAGTGTGTTTAGTCACATTGGAAGTAGATTGAAGAACTTGAAGTTCATAAGTTTGATTCTATTGGTTTTAGGGGGTCATTCTTAGATTTAGCGTTGTTTCAAGCGTTCCAAGGGTTCAAGCGAGTCCATTTTATCATTTCAAACTTGTAGGTATGTTCGGGCAGGGCCCCAGGGGCCCCGAGCGTCAATCGGACGAGGCTCGAGCTTAGTTGGAAATGTGGGAAGAGCTGAAGCTTCAGGCTTCTGTCATAACCGCACCTGCGGTTGGCCAACTGCAGGTGCAAGCCCGCATAAGCGGCTAGGCCATCGTAGATGCGGCCATGGGTGACCAGCCCTGGAGCCGTAGAAGTGGCCTAACTTCCGCAGAAGCGGTTTGCTTCCCGCGGAAGCGGCCCAGCCGGCCAGTGGAATTTACGCAGAAGCAGAATCTTTTCTGCAGATGCGGTGTGCGCAGGTGCGGCTCAAGACCGCAGATGCGGAAATCACTGAAGGTAGTGATTTTCATTTATTGCGGGTGTTAGCCATTTTTGGCCCAATTCCACTTAAAGCTTGGACGATTTTGGAGCTCTTGAGAGAGGATTTTCACCAAGCTCTTAGAGGTAAGTAATTCCTACTATATGTGAGTTAAATACTTGGATTTTTGGGTAGATTAACATGTAAAAATTAGTGAAAATTATGGAATTAGAGTAAAACCTAGGGATTTTAAAAAACGAGATTTAACCACGAAATGCATTATGGAATGAAGTAAAAATCATATATTCTTGATCCTTAGGTTATGGGTAACAACTTTTTCAAAAATTTCCAGAATCCGGGCACGTGGGCCCGGAGTTGAATTTTAGGAACCTTACCTTTGGGGTTGGATAATCACTTTAATAGCTAGAATATGAATTTGTAAGCGTATAATGATTGGTTTTTACACTATTGGCATAGTTTTGGATTGTGCAGCTCCGGTTTGAGAATTTGAATGCGTTCTTGAGCTGGAAGTAGACTCGAAACGAGGTAAGTCTCTTTTCTAACCTTGTAAGGAGGAAGCTTCCCCATAGGTGAACGTAATTAATATATAATTAATTGTGGGGACTATGTACGCACGAGGTGACGAGAGTCCGTATGTAGCTACTATTCCTATTATGTCTGGGTAGTTCTAGGATTAGATCATGCTTTGTGGCTACTATTAATTGCTTATATATTCTCACGACCCAAAATCCATCAAGGTCGTGATGGTGCCAGACACCACAGTCAGGCAAGCCAACACTCAATGGTTAATTAAATTCCTATTTTAGTATTTTGAAAATCGTTAATTTTTATTTCATTGTGTAAAGATCAAATAAAGTTACCGAGTAAAAAAAGATGTTTTAAATAATTCAATCGACAAATATATTCCTAAGTCATCCCAAAACCCGGTGTCACAAGTGCATGATCAGTTTCTAAGAAAAACCAAATGAAATACAATAACCGTCCAGAATACAAATGGGACAGTAAAGAAATTACAATACATCCAATGAAGAATCTGATGGCTGCGGGTCGGCTCGAGGGAAGCAGCTCTCCTAAGTCTCCAGGTCAGCCACATCACTGCGTCAAGCGGGGCCACTAGATATACATGTACCTGTGCAATAAAAATGCACAACAAGTGTAGTATGAGTACGAAAACAATGCGTACCCAATAAGTATCCCACCTAACCTCAAAGAGGTAGTGACAAGAGGTCGAATTTGACACTTGCTAGAGGCCAATTTAATAAAATCAAGGGTGACACTAAGCATGGATATCATAGGTTATTAACAAATAGTGATAGAAAATACAACTTCTTCCACATTTACAAACTTTAAATCTTCGTCATTTCAATTGACAACTTATAATTCCACGCCAGTAAACAGTTAAAAATCTCAGAAAGTACTCAGCAAATATCATGTGCAAGAAATGCCGAGGGTCGAACGGCTTGAACCAACGATAAATGTAAATTGTGCACTGCCGAAGGGTCGAACGACTCGAACGACTCGAACCATAGATGCATCTGTTACCCTGCTCGCGAAATCGATCATGTGACGCGGTCATATATAAATAATAGAGTACCCTGCTCGCGAATCATACATGCGACTCAAGTACTCATATATACATACATTCACACAATAATTCACATTTTATCAGGAAAACAATTACCCAAGGAAGTGATAAAATTCTCTTTTAATGGACGTGAAGATAATATTTAAATCTTTTCCAGAAATTCATTTACCAAGTTCGATAAGGTTTAATCATTTCCAAATTCATCAATAAAGTTACAAGTATGGCAAATAAAATATGCTTTTGGGTCCTAGACTACCCGGACATAAGCATAATAGTAGCTACACACGGACTCCCGTCACCTCGTGCGTACGTAGCCTCCACAAATAGTAGCACGTATTTACTTATTTCACCTATGGGGAAAATTCCCTCTTACAAGGTTAGAAAGGAGTACCTCTCTCCGAAGATCCATAACCGACTTTCAAGTCCTTCTGGCGACTCAAATTGATGCACCACGCCCAAAAACGATCCAAATAACGGGCAAACCAATGAAAATATATTCTAATACTTATAACAATTCAATTTATATAAATTTCCAACTTCGAAAGTTGACAAAATTACCCTCGGTACCACGTGCTCGGATTTCAAAATTTTTCGAATATAAAGATTACCCATAACTTTACGAACTCAAATATATAATCCTCTTTCAATTTCATGCCCAAATTCGTGGTCAAAATCCAAAAATATCAATTTATAGGTTTTTCTACCAAAACCCTAAGTTTTCACTAATTTCCATGTTCTAATCCATATATACTCATTTATTTAACTCAAAATTGTGAAGAAAGCACTTACCCCATTCCATATGGTAAAAATCACCTCAAAAATCGCTCCAATCTGAGCTCCATATCTCCAAATATGCTAAAAATGGCTGAAACTTTGATATATAACTTTTGCCCAGGTATTTACTCATCGCGATCACGGGAAATGCTTCGCGATCATGAAGCACAACTTTTCTCAGCCCAAAATCTTCCCTTCGCGATCGTGGAAAATGCTTCGCGATCGCGAAGAACAAATGCCCAGCTCCTCCTGAGAGCCTCTAATATAATGGTCATAACTTTTTGTATAAAACTCCAAATTTCAAATGGTTTGACTTTTTGAAAACTATACAACAAGGGCTATAACTTTCATTCTTTGATCAATTCGCTTAAGCTGCCAAATTTAGCCCTATGTAACACAATGCGATTTCCAAACCCTTCCCAGACAGGCTGTGTATCAATCATAACTTTTTAGAAACAACTCCAAATGCCAAATGGTTTGATTTTATGAAAACTAGACAACTTATATTTTTGGAGGATCTCCAAATTCCTTATCTATTGCAAGATACAAGCTTCCAAAGTCGAGTCAGTGCAGCAGAAACTTTCCTCTACGTGATCACGATTCACTGGCCATTTTCTCTCATTTTTACTCATCGCGATCGCGATCAATTCCCCGTGATCGCGTAGCACACTGTTGTAGCCAACAACCAGAAGCTAAAAATGGCCTAGAAACTTCCGAAACCACCCTGAAACTCACCCGAGCCCCTCGGGACCCCGTCCAAACATACCAACAAGTCTCAAAACATATTACGGACGTAGTCGAGACCTCAAATCACATCAAACAACGCTAAAAACACGAATCACACCCAATTCGAGTATAATGAAACTAAGAAATCCCAATTTCTATATTCGATGCCGAAACCTATCAAATCACGTCAGATTGACCCCAAATTTTGCACTCAAGTCACATTCAACATTATGGACTTGCTCCAACTTTTGGAATCAGAATCCGACCCCGATATCAAAATTTCCACTTCCGGTCGGACTTCTTAAAAACCTTCAAATTTCTATCTTTAGCCAAATGACTCCAAATTGACTTGTGGACCTCCGAATTCACTTCCGATCACGCTCCTAACTCCAGAATCACCATACGAAACTATTCCTAGACTCAGAATCCCAAGCGGACATCAATAACACTGAAATGCATTTCAACCCAGACTTATGAAATTTCTTCCAAATTACTAAGTTCCACAATATGCGCCGAAACGCTCCTGAGTCATCCAAAGCCCGCTCCGAACATACGCCCAAGTCCGAAATCATCATACGAACCTGGTGGAACCTTCAAATCCTGATTTCGAGGTAGTTTACTCAAAAATCCAATCTTAGCCAATATTTCCTACTTAAGGCTTCCGGAATGAGAATTTTCTTTCCAAATTGACTCCGAACTTCCCAAAATTCAATTCCGACCACGCCTACAAGTCATGATACCTAAAATAACGCTGCTCATGGCCCCAAACTGCCAAACGACACGTTAGATCTCAAAACGACCGGTCAGGTTGTTACATTCTCTCCCACTTAAACATATGTTCGTTCTCGAACGAGCTAAGAACTACTCTGGAGTTGTCTGAAATCACTGTTCAACACCTCGTGCATCTGCCCGTGCTACCACAACCCAGTTGAGTACATTTGCTCGAACAAATCTGAAGATATCCTCTTTTATTTAGGCAAATGGGCCTTAGAACTAGGTTTCAACATCCGAAATTCTCTGTCAGGCCTGCTTCCAATACGTGAACACCGAATCAATCACTACACGAGTTACCAGAATATGATTGCATGCCTCCGCTGAATTAGCACCATACACCACATAAGTCTAACCATAATCACGTTCCATGATCTTAATAGCCAAAATTCCACGAATCTGATGCTCCCAACGCACCTCATGACACATATATATAATTCTTGCTTTAAAGCTTACGATACCACCACAACGGAGGAGATGTGTAGAAATTCATAACCAACTGCAGAGTCAACAAATCGTTGAACCTCTCCTCCTGACTAGAATCATCACTTCATTATGAACCAAATAATGGTATTTGTTCTTTGATATACTTCACACAATCTTATCGCACTGATCCCTGATCCATGATCCAATAACCTCGTCTCACCCAGTGTGAGCTGCTCAGGCAATAAATCACCCAGGCATGACCAACAGTCTCACATGATGCCATAATGCACCCATAGGCCACGAATCGAACGCGATATATAAAGAAAATGAACTATGGAAGGAACTACTCAACTCACGCAATTAATTAGACAATTGAAAAGATGCTACAAACCTGCCTCAGAAAAATGGGAAACAAAACACTAGAAAATAATATAGGGAACCGTACTCAACATCACACTTTTGCGGCATGCAACCCGATCCAAATAACCTACCCGTGGAGGCGTGCCACCCGATCCAATCATGAGGTTCACATAAGGAGATACACACCGAGCTGAATTTTTCACTATTACAAAATGTTGAATATCGGTCACAAGCACTCTAAGTGCATAATACCATCCTGGGGAGACTGATAGAGCCATACGCTACAAAACTCAAGCACAACTGAGGTGTGATATATATACTCTGAATCACAAGAGCTATCCTGCTCACACATCATCATCACTACGCGGAACCTCAACACATAAGAAATTATCAAGTCGTCTTCACAACTCACATAGCACAACAGAATATTACCTGAAATGAATGAATATGGAACAACATTTGATGTTCTAATATCCCGCCGAGAGAAACGCCATACTGAAACGAACACCTCTGACTCACGTGGATCCCATAATCATATTTAAATCCATTCACAACCTTCAAGCCGATTCCGCTCTCCCGAACTAGGCTAATAGCCTTACCTGGGTCCATAATAGCCCACTTTTTGTCATAAAACGCAAGAACAACCATCATAGCCGGAGAAAAACCCCTACATCCTCAACCAAATGAACCGAGCGCCCTCCAGACACAAACTCTCAAATAAACAACATTATACTTCCTTATACTTGGTTTGAATCTTCAATCATAAGTGACCACATGTCACACTCATACTATCTTCCCATGGTCATGCTCCCACGACCTTCCACACAAGGTAACAAGTCTGCACATCCATACCACCGGCCACAGAAGTGCTGTAAAGCCAACCAAGAAATCTGCAACCAGAACGTAAAGCCTCTTACACAACCATCGATGTCAGGTGATGCCGAAGTCAATACCTGCTTGCTCTAAACATCCAAATCCCTTTCCTTGCTCATCCGAGCTCACAACATCCTTGTCAACACCAATCTGCAACCTTGATTCTTACTTCAAATTCCATACTGCTCACTGCACCTAATCATGCCAATATGAAATGGCACATGATCCCGTCCTAACTACCGAACCACTAATAGGGTAAACACTTCATCAGATAAAACCTTTTACTTAACCCAATTCACCCAATTCAAGAGAACCGTAACAACACACAAGCGAATTCTCATAATCACAAAACATGCAAATCCTCAAGTAATAGTCTATACCATCATAATCCTTCCGAGATCCGCCTACACATAGAAGGCCCAAAATACTTGGATATTTCCAAATAAAATCGATTACGGCGGTTTTCAAACCCCGCACGTACCATCACAAACCACATGCATAACTTGATCACGCTGAAGGAATTGGTCACTGCTATCAATATTCCATTTCAACCACGGCTAACCAATCTAACTTTTTATACTTTATCCTTAACTTGACTTAGAACTAATGAAAACTCCAGTCAACTCATAACAACTCAATTCGCACTCATCCTGAGTGACCCCATTCCATGAGACCACATTGTCCCCAAACCTATGAACCGTCTCATGCCTTCCTTACACGCACACTCGCATCTTCAACTAGTACACCCATCCTAAAAATTCCTTCATGAATTCGAAGTCATTTTCCTCCAAATTCTACTCTGCACGTCGAAGATATCATAGAACATTTTGTGCCTCATATAATAATCCGCTACAAAAGCTCGATTCTTAACCATATCGCAGGTTTGAAATCCTTAGGCACCGCATTTTAACCTTCGAATTCACTGGACCATTGTTGAGAGTCGCCTACTCTGGCTTGGTCTCGAATATAATCAACTCCAAAGCTTTGCTGGCATATGAACACCCAGCTTAATAAAGCACCCGACTGAATAACTTCTGAAGCATAAATCCTGAATTTTTTTTCCCAAAGCCTGAACCTGATTCAATAAGGCCAACCTTTGCACACATTTATCAAATCCTATTCTCAATTACCACTCCTGTCTTCTTCCCTTAGCTATAATAACCCACAAATATGCCGATAACTAGAATTTTCGCCAGTAGATAACCATGCAACCCAATCGTAGGCGGTGGAACTCTCCCACTTAGCCTGAAACCGCTATTACACAAATATGGAACTCACCAAGAATCTTCCTTCATTGTTGACATGATCCTGCATAACCAACTTTCCAAATTCCTTGAAATCCTTCCGTTAGCATTTCATAAGCACTCTGAGTCTCTAGCATCATTCGCATATTTGATCTCTTACTGGATGGTCAATAGAATTCCTCGCAGAAACTTTGCCAGCCACGCAGCCACTGACCCACTCACAGGAGATAACCCACCTGCGAAGTTACCAACTGACATCTTCCAACGACGCTGTACTGCACAATCTCTATGACATCAATACCCCATCCTACACTCGTTCTCATTTACCAACTTTACCAGTCTATCCGCTCCTCATGGACATCTACTAAATGTGCGGCAATATCTTCTAATCCACATCTATGTTGCATCCTTCTTCATATCGAACAACTCCTCTCTATTGTATCCAATCTTCCGCCGAAATAGCCAATGTTACAATTTAAGCCCGTGGACCCAATCACATTCCTCTAAAATTCTCAAATTGCTCCAAACTTGTCCTCAAGATGTGAAACTATCTTACCATAGAACTCAAAATCTACGCTACCACTCTCCCACTTTGGTCAAACTCACTCCTTTAAGCAACTGCTCGACTTTCGCTTCTTACACCTGGCCTTCTAGAAATTTAACCATTGCCTGACACTTCCCACATGTCTTTCCTCATCATATGTTGCCCAGTTGTTGCCTCAAATAAATATCATTCTCTGTAGCACTTAAACCGGCAGACCACCACAACCTCAAAACTCTCCGAAGATCATCTTATTCGAGCCGCCTACATTAGAAATACTTATTCAATCCTGAACCACCGCACACCACGATCTTTGACAGCCTCTTCTTCAATACTACTTAACATTACTCTGACCCAATGCAACCGAAGAAACCATACCACCAGCGAACTTAGCACATCCTATTCGATCAAAGATGACAATGCCACATCACAGATGAAGATTCCACCTCACTTGGAAACACCCAGTCTCATTACTCTATCAACCCGAACTTGATCATTTATAGTCCAATTGTCTTTCCTCCGTCAAAAATAAAATACTGATATCTCGGAATCACGCTCTGAGTAGAACTCCTATCAAGTCATTCATTTCCTCGACATATGGGCAACCATCCTATCATCATAGAAATATCGTGCGATAACCAATCGTAAGCATCATAAAAACCTGAGCATAGCCTCATAGCTTCAGAAACACAACTACTGAGTTGAAATAACATAACATCCTTCCGCAGAGAAACGACAATAGTCCCAACCAACTATGCACGGAAAAACATTACGCACTACATCTGTAGTACCATTACAATTCCTCAATTCCCGGTTCATTACAAGCGCTTCACGTCGCGTAAGATTGAGTAGGAAGGAAACATATGCATAATCCTCAAAGGGATCAAACTGCACGATGAGGAAATCAAGAAGGGAAGTACTCCTAACAGCCCTGTAGCCTCTCGAAGATAAGTACAGACGTCTCCGTACCGATCCGCAAGACTCTACTAGACTTGATCATGACTCGTGAGACCTAAGGGAACTTAGTGTCTGATACCACGTTGTCACGACCCAAAATCCATCAAGGTCGTGTTGGCGCCGGACACCACAGTCAAGTAAGCCAACACTCAATGGTTAATTAAATTCCTATTTTAGTATTTTGAAAATCGTTGCTTTTTATTTCATTATATAAA
Organism: Nicotiana knightiana; assembly: GCA_005239525.1. Classification (NCBI taxonomy): domain Eukaryota; kingdom Viridiplantae; phylum Streptophyta; class Magnoliopsida; order Solanales; family Solanaceae; genus Nicotiana; species Nicotiana knightiana. The sequence goes on along the minus strand of ML424334.1, from coordinate 1,190 downwards.
GATCAAATAAAGTTACCGAGTAAACAACGATGTTTTAAATAATTTAATCAACAAATACATCCCAAAGTCATCCCAGAACCCGGTGTCACAAGTGCATGATCAGTTTCTAAGACAAACCAAATGAAATACAATAATCGTCCAGAATATAGATGGGACAGTAAAGAAAGTACAATATATCCGAGGAAGACTCTGATGGATGCGGGTCGGCTCGAGGGGAGCAGATCTCCTAAGTCTTCAGGTCAGCCACATCACTGCGTCAAGCGAGGCCACTAGATATACATGTACCTGTGCAATAAAAATGCACATCAAGCGTATTATGAGTACGAAAAAAACGCGTACCCAATAAGTATCCCACCTAACTTTGGTCGGTATTTGGTCGGTAAAGTGGTCAACATGTTGACCGCGCTGATCACACTTGCTTGCTCAAAGAAACATTGACATTAGCGACAAACTTTGGTCGCTAATGTGGGACCAATTTATAAAATTTTAATAATTATATTATTATTTAAAATGTTTTATAAAATATAAATAAATCTTATTTAAAATTACCGACCAAAGTTGGTCGGTTTTTACAGGGGAAGCAAATAGTGACCAACGTTGGTCGCTATTTTTAAATTTTTGGGTGATTGGCGACCAAAGTTGGTTGGTTTTTTGGTCAACATTGGTCAAAATAAAAAATTACTTTTATATTTACTATCTAAATAATATAAATGTAATCCGTTAACACTTTTATAATACAAGAGATAAATACACTAAAATATACTCTAANTATATATATATATATATATATATATATATATATATAAGTCAGACGTTTTGTTCTTAATATTCAACAATGCATCTGAGTAGGTTATAAGTCGATGCATCATCAATTTACACACATGTATATTTGATGATAAATTATATATACTAATTAGGATCTTCACAAGTTTATATATACTATGCGTGTGCATGAAATTACTCATATACTTAAATATAAGTTAAAAATTCCTTTACATAGATACTATTATAATCTATTAAAAGTAATTACCTAGTTAATATAATTTTTTAAAGATTATGCTTATAGTTTATAATTATTTATAGTAATTGTAGTTAAATAAAGTAAATATTTATAGCTAATAATAATTTTTCTTATAGCTTATAATATTTAAAAACCAAAAAAAAAAAAAAGAATTTAATTTTTTTTTAAA
>MDKJ01073578.1:0-72845 GCA_005239525.1 Nicotiana knightiana | reverse complement strand
GCCTTGTTTCAATTACTGGCTCGGGTCCTTTATCTTCTTTCTCATTCCCCTCAACTGGCTTGGAAACTAATTCTCCCCCAGGATGAGCTATATTCTTCTTTGTTTTTGGAGCTTCTTCTAGTATTCTTCCATTTCTCAAGGTAATTGCATTGACTTGAGCCTTAGGATTAGGCTCAGTATCACTAGGAAGAGCTTCTACTGATCTGGTATTTTGGGAACTGGCAAGTTGCCCCAATTGACGTTCCAAGTTTCTCATTGTTGCTGCTTGGGCCGGGTGATCAGCCATTATTTTTTGATTGAAAGCAAGTTGGTCGTTCATCATTCTCTTCATAATCTCCTCAAAGCTAGATGATTGTTTAGCCTGAGGTGATCTGTATTGTTGTTGAGGCCGATATTGATTCTGATTGCCTTGATTACCACCCCAAGAGAAATTTAGGTGGTTCCTCCAGTTGGGATTGTAAGTGTCCCCATACTGATTTGTTTGGCCTCGATTTACATTACCCACAAAATATACAGACTCTGGATTTGCTGGGCATAGATTGCTCATGTGACCCTCTCCACAAACTTCACAAAATACCTGAATCTGTTGAACTGGTTGCACTGGCTGGGCCTGTTGCTTGTTAATGATCAGGTTCATCTGATTGACTTGGTTAGTCAATGTAGAGATCTGAGCTGATAATGCTGAGACAACATCTAGTTCAAGAACCCCTGGTGACTTTTGAACCACATTCCTTCCCATCTCACCTTGCCAGTCTGGATTGCTTTTGGAGAATTTATTCAATAATGCAAATATTTCATCATAATTCTTCTCCAACACCTGACCTCCGGCTGCTGCATCTACCACAATTTTTGTTTGAGGATGGAGCCCTTCAATGAAAGTGTGAACTAACACCTCGTTTGACTGATTGTGATGAGGGCAGTCTCTGAGTAGTCCCTTGAACCTTTCCCATGCTGAATATAAAGATTCACCCGTTTTCTGTCTAAAGGAGACTATCTCACTCCTGATCTTTGCAGTCTTTCCTGAAGGGAAGAACCTTGCTAGAAATTTTCTCGCCAAATCGTTCCATGTTGTAATGGAATTAGCTGGTTTTGCCTTCAGCCATTGCTTTGCTTCACCCAATATAGAGAATGGGAAAAGCGTGAGCCTCACATAATCTGGCGTGACCCTGTTAGTGATATAAGTATCACTAATCTCTAAGAAGTCCAGCATGTGCTGCTGTGGATCCTCGTGTGGAAGACCCAAAAACTGCCCGTTTGCATGAAGTAGTTGGATCATGCTCTGTTTCAGCTCAAAGTGCCTAGTGATTCTGAGCTTCACGATGCTGGAGGTGACATTAGCAATACTGGGCATTGCCACCTCCTGAACAACAATGTGTTGTTCCTCTTCCATGGTCACAGGAAATCAGATGAAGTCCTGAATATTGTCTGTATCTCTTGCTTCTCGCAACCTCCTGTGAAATGTTCTCTCAGGTTCTGGGTCAAAGCCGTCAAGTCTGTCCTGGCTTTTGACCCTACGCATTCAATAGAAGATCCTGAGATTAGAGCAAAAATCACGTGATGTTAGACTCAATGAAATAAGCAATTAAAGCAAGTAACTAGAAAGTAGCCTATATTCAAGTCCCCGACAACGGCGCCAAAAACTTGTTGCTCCCAAATGCACACGCAAGTATACGTGATCGTAGCAAGTAATATAATGTTAAATCGAATGTCGAACCCACAAGGACTTATGTAAACTACTTTCCAAATCACTCTAATTGTTATTTAATCAAGCGAAAATAAAATCCAGGATTGTAACTATTTTATACTACGATTCTATGAAAGAACCTATTATCAAGTAACGAGAGTATTGTTGTGTGTATTCAGTAGAGACAAATATTCCAGGGTTGTGATCAATTCACCACACATATTGCATTCTAATTAACTCTCCCTTTCATATAATTCACTCATGGTTGCTAATTAATCGATAATTTCTCTCATAGCCTTCTCCCGAAGCACTACTCGCCTATTCTCAATAGATTAACGCCTATATTCCTATGAAATTAATCTATTAGAACGCACTAAGATTACGATGTTTAATTAAGCACGGTGACTAGGTATATTCCTATCCTAACCACAAATCCGCTCCCCTGAAGGGTTAAGATCGCGCTCTCTTCAATTCTTCTCTAATCTATATACGACTTTCCCAAGCATAACATAGATAGTATATAGAACCTAACTGTTGGCCAGACAATTAAGCAATTAAACGCAGAATTGAAGAAACAACCATATGTTGAGTGAACTATAATCAATGTTAAATTATTGTCGAATAACAATATTCATGGCTAAACCACAACCCCAGAACAATGGGTGTTTAGCCACTCATGCTAGAATCAAACAATTGCATAAGTGTTGCATAAATTGAAAGTACTAGAATAAGATGAAGAAAACTGAGAAATCCTTTGCTTCCTAACAATCCCGTGTGTATCTTCTCTCCAAAATTGGAATCCTCCCATCAAAGTTGTGTTTTTGGGTCTATTTATATGTTTAGGACAAACCCTAAACGTGTAGGAGACTTCTATTCAAACCGGGAAACACTTAAAACCTTCAAAACTCGGATTGGACCGGACCAAAGACCCCAGGCGTTAAGCCCCAAACTCCCGGCTATAGCCTGGCCAGGCCTGGTGTTAGGGGTCTAACGCCCCCCAAACGCCTAGCCATGCCAGGCTTTATAGCCCAAACGCCCATCTATAGCCTGGTATGACCAGGCTTTATGGCTCAAACGCACGGCTATAGCCCGGGTCACTCCTTTTCGACTCTTTGAACATCGCACTTTCCCGAGCTCTAAATAATTTTAGAAATTATGAATTTCAAACCGTCGAATATTGTATAAACAACCCAGTAATTCCGCACCTGCGACTCTTGGACCGCACCTGTGGAAAATCCATCGCAGGTGCGAAAACTCACTAACAGGGCTGGGGCCGCACTTGCGGTCACTGGGCCGCATCTGCGGCTCCGCACCTGTGGAACCCAGACCACACCTGCGAGGACTGGTTGAAGTTGGACAAGACCGCACCTGCAAAGCCCTTGCCTGCACCTGCGTGTCTGCACATGCGAATCCACATTCGCAGGTGCGAGACACCAGAACCAGTAATGCTTCAGCTGGTTTTAAGTCCAAATTCTTCCCGTTGAGCATCTGAAACATCCCCGAGGTCCCCGGAGCCTCAACTAAGCTTACTAAACAGTCCTAATATCTTATCCAAACTTAGTCGAGCCATCAAAACACATCACATAACATCAAAATCACCAATTATGCATGGATTCAAGCCTAAGAACTTATGAAATTTTCCAAAATCTACAACCGATGCCGAAACACGTCAAAACTAGTCCAAATGACCTCAAATTTTACACATAGGTCATAATGATACTACAGACCTACAGGCACTCTCGGAATTCCATTCCGAGCCCGATATCAAAATTCCACCTATCGGCCAAAATCGCCGAAATTCTAACTTTCGCCAATTCAAGCCTAAATCTACTACAGACCTCGAAAACCTATTCCGGACACATTCCCAACTCCAAAATCATCCAACGGAGCTGACAGAGTTGACGAAATCCCATTCCGGACTCGTGTTCCCACAGTATCAACTACGGTCCAATTTCTAAAACTTATACTCATATATCGGGACTGTGTGTCCAAAAACTCTGCGAAATTCATGACTAATAATTCCAACAAGTCCTACAAGCAGATATAAAAGTGGGAAAACAATTATTAGGGGATTAGGGTGCTAACTCTCAAAACGACTGATCGGGTCGTTACATTTTCCCCCTCTTAAGAAAATCGTTCGTCCTCGAACGAGTATAGAGACATACCTAAAGCTGTGAAAAGATGAGGGTACTGACTGCGCATATCCTGCTCGGTCTCCCAAGTCGCCTCCTCGAGCTGCTGGCCCCTCCACTGAACCTTGACTGATGCAATATTCTTTGACCTGAGCTTTCTGACCTGTCTATCCAATATAGCTACTGGCTCCTCAACATATGGTAGATCCTTTTCCAACTGGACTGAACTGAAGTCCAAAACATGAGTCGGGTCACCGTGATACTTTCGGAGCATAGAGACGTGGAATACCGGATGAACTCCTGCTAGGTTGGGAGGCAAGGCTAGCTGATAATCAACCTCCCCAACACGTCGCAATACCTCAAAAGGACCAATAAATCTCGGACTCATCTTACCCTTCTTCCCAAAACTCATGATGCCCTTCATGGGCGATACCCGAAGCAAAACCCGATCACCAACCATAAATGCCAAATCACGAACCTTCCGGTCCGCATAACTCTTCTGCCTGGACTGAGCTGTGTGAAGTCTCTCTTGAATCACCTTCACCTTGTCCAGGGCGTCATGGACCAAATGTGTACCTAACAATCGGGCCTCGTCCGACTCAAACCATCGCAATGGGTACCGGCATCGTCTACCATACAAAGCCTCATACGGCGCCATCTGAATGCTGGACTTGTAGCTGTTATTATAAGCAAACTCTGCAAGTGGCAAGTATCGGTCCCATGACCCCCCAAAATCCATCACACAGGCACGAAGCATATCCTCAAGAATCTGAATCGTGCGCTCAGACTCCCCATCCGTTTGAGGGTGAAAGGCTGTACTCAACTCTACCATGGTTCCTAGCTCCTGATGAACGGCTCTCCAGAACCGTGAAGTGAACTGTGTACCTCTGTTTGAAATGATAGATACTGGAATACCGTGGAGGCGAACAATCTCCTTGATATAAATCTCTGCCAACCTCTCAGAGGAGTATGTAGTCAACACTGTGAAATGAGCTGACTTGGTCAGCCGATCCACAATCACCCAAATAGAATCAGACTTTTTCAAAATCTGAGGAAGTCCAACCATAAAGTCCATGGTGATCCACTCCCACTTCCACTCTGGAAGCTCAATCTGCTGAAGTAACCCTCCTGGCCTCTGATGCTCATATTTGACTTGCTGACAGTTGAGGCACTTGGCCAAAAACTCCACTATATCCTTTTTCATCCTTCTCCACCAATAGTGCTGTCTCAGATCCTGGTACATCTTCGCGGTACCCGGATGAATGGAATACTACGAGCTATGGGCCTCCTCAAGAATCACCTCCCGAAGCCCATCCACATTGGGCACACAGATCCGACCCTGCATCCTCATCACATCATCATCTCCTATAGTCACATCCCTGGCGTCACCTCGCCGAACCCTGTTCTAAAGAACCAGAAGGTGGGGATCATCATACTGGCGCTCTCGAATGCGGTCATAAAGAGAAGACCGATCCACCACACAAGCTAAAACCCGACAAGGATCTGAAAAATTCAATCTCACGAACTGACTGACTAAGGACTGAACATCTAAGGCTAAGGGCCTCTCAATTGACGGAAGATATGCCAAACTCCCCAATCTCTCCGCCCGGCGACTCAAGGCGTCGGCCACCACATTGGCCTTCTCCGGGTGGTATAATATAGTGATGTCATAGTCCTTTAGTAACTCCAACCATCTCCGCTGCCGCAAATTGAAGTCCTTCTTCCTGAACAAGTGCTGTAAACTCCAGTGATCCGTAAAAATATCACATGAAATACCGTACAAATAATAACGCCAGATCTTCAGGGCATGGAAAATCGCTGCTAACTCGAGGTCATGAACTGGATAATTATTCTCATTCACCTTCAACTGTCTGGACGCGTAGGCAATCACCCTACCGTCCTGCATCAATACTGCTCCAAGGCCAATCCTTGAGGCATCACAATAGACAGTGTAGGACCCCGAACCTTTAGGCAACACTAATACTGGGGCCGAAGTCAAAGCTATCTTAAGCTTCTGAAAGCTCTCCTCACACTCCTCGGTCCACTTGAACGGATCACCCTTCTAGTTCATTCTGGTCATAGGTGATGCAATAGATGAAAACCCCTCTACAAAGCGATGGTAGTACCCTGCCAAACCAAGGAAACTGCGGATCTCCGTAGCTGATGACGGCCTAGGCCAACTCTGCACCGCCTCCACCTTCTTCGGATATACGTTGATCCCATCCCAATACACTATATGGCCCAAGAATGCCACTGAATCAAGCGATAACTCACACTTAGAGAATTTCACGTACAATCTCTTCTCCCTCAAAGTCTGTAGCACGGTCCTCAAGTGCTGCACATGATCTTCCCGTGATCGGGAATACACCAGAATGTCGTCAATAAACAAAATGACGAAGGAATCAAGATAAGGTCGGAACACACTATGCATCAAATGCATAAAAGATGCTGGGGCATCGGTCAACTCAAATGACATAACAAGAAACTCATAGTGGCCATATCTGGTCCTGAAGGCAGTCTTCGGAATATCCGGCTCCCGAATCTTCAACTGATGATAGCCAGAACGCAAGTCAATCTTGGAGAATACTCTGGAACCCTGTAAATCATCAATGCGAGGCAACAGATACCTGTTCTTCACTGTTACCTTATTCAACCGCCGATAATCAATACACATACGTATAGAACCATCATTTTTCTTCACAAATAATACCAGAGCACCCCAAGGTGATACACTGATTCTGATGAAACCCTTATCAAGCAACTCCTGTAACTGCTCCTTCAACTCCTTCAACTCAGGAGGAGCCATACGGTAAGGAGGAATAGAAATGGGCTGAGTGCCATGCAACAAATCAATGCCGAAATCAATATATCTGTCAGGCGGCATACCTAAAAGATCAGCTGGGAATACATCAGGAAAGTCCCTCACTACTGGGACTAACTCAACTGGAGGGGTATCAGCACTGACATCTCTCACATAGGCCAAAGTCGCATCACACCCCTTCTCAAACATCCGCTGAGCCTTAAGAAATGAAATAACCCTGTGGGGAGTATACTTTAAGGTACCTCTCCACTCTAATCTCGGTAAGCCTGGCATAGCCAACGTCACGGTCTTAGCGTGATAATCAAGAATATCATAATGGGGCGACAACCAGTCCATGCTCAAGATAACATCGAAATCCACCATGCTGAGTAATAACAAATTAGCTCTGGTCTCAAAACCATTAAGATAAATCAAACATGACCGATATACGCGGTCCACAACTAGAAAGTCTCCCAGATGAATAGATACATAAACATGGGAACTCAAAGAATCTCGAGATATCCCCAAATGTGGAGCAAAATAAGAGGACACATATGAATACGTAGAGCCTGGATAAAATAATACTGATGCATCCCTATGACAAACAGGGACAATAGTTGTGATGACTGAGTCTGAAGAAATGGCCTTGGAACGGGCTGGAAGGGCATAGTATCTTGCCTGGCCTTCCCCTCTAGGGTGACCTCTACCTCCCTGACCTCCACCTCGAGCTGACTGAGGAGGTGGAGTGGCAGCTACGGCAGGAAGAATAGCCGGAGGACCCGGCGGAGCATGTGGAGGCTGATAAGACTGTGGAGGTGCACCCCTCCTGGCCCTGGGGCAATCTCTAATCATGTGACGAGTGTCACCATACTCAAAAAAAGCCGTCGGAGGACGCTGCGGCTGAGACTGAATACAAGCTGGTCTGCTAGGCTGGCCGGTACTAGCACCTCGAATTGGAGGCAAACTGGATACTGGCGGCGCATAATAGGACTCCTTAGGTCTAGGAGGAGTTGGAATACCGCTAGCTGCTAGAAGGGCTGAGTGAACAGGGCGACCCCCAAAACCCCTACTGTAACGTGCTGCTGGTGCAAGAGCTCCTGAAAAATGGCCAGTCTCTCGAGACCTCTTGGCCTCTCTCTCCTTTGGGTCCCGGGCAAACATGCCCTATACTCTCCTGGCAATACTTACTGCCTGCTGATAAGTGATGTCCATCTCCAACTCTCTGGCCATACTGGTCCGAATACTAGGGTGAAGTCCCTCAATGAAGTGGCGAACCCGCTCTCTGACTGTGGCAACCAAGGCTGGTGCATGCCGAGCTAACTCACTGAAAAGGACTGCATACTCTGACACAGTCATAGCACCCTGGCGCAACTGCTCGGACTCCGCGCGCCAAGTATCCCTGAGGCTCTGAGGGACATACTCTCGCATAAACATCTCTGAAAACTGAGTCCAAGTGAGTGAGGCTGCCTCGTCTAGACTACTCAGCTCATAGGCCCGCTACCATTGATATGCCATTCCCCTCAGCTAGAAAGCGGTGAAAGAAACCCCACTGGTCTCCACAGTTCCCATAGTGCGGAGAATACGATGACACTCCTCAAGAAAATCTAGAGCGTCATCTGAAGCTAGTCCGCTTAAAATAAGTGGGTGGTACTTCTTGTACCTCTCAAGTCTGAGCTGCTCTGCCTCAAAAGCAGCTACCCTGGTCCCATGCTGTACCGGAGCCACTGGGGGCATAGGAATATACTCCGGGGCCTGATCAACCTGGCCCCTATGCTCAGGAGTGCGGGTTGCGGGAGTTTGTGCCCCCTCCCCCGGCCTGAGATGTAGCGGGAGCTATCGGAAGTAGTCCAGCCTGAGCTAGAGTGCTGAACATGCTCATGAACAGAGTTAAAGTCTCCTGTAAGGCTGGAGCAGCAATAGAGACCTGCCAGCTCTCCATCTGGGGCTGCTATAGGCTCCTCTGTTGATGCTCTCGTCGGTGCTCGGGCTGCACCGTGTGGTTGTCCTCTCCCCTGACCCCAACCTCTGGCAGGGCGCTCGGGTGCCTGGTCGTCGGTCCTCCCAGTACGGGTCCTCACCATCTGTGGGAAAGAATAGAATATAATTTTTTTAGAATTTTTTTTTATGTCAATAACTCGCACGACAAGGAAATCAAAGAAATATGATTGTTCTTAACAGTTGCATAGCTTCCTGAAGATAGATACGGACGTCTCAGTACCGATCCGCGAGACTCTAATAAACCGGCTTGTGACTCCTATGAACCTATACGCTCTGATACCAACTTGTCACGACCCGTTTTACCCTCCGAAAGGCATCGTGACGGCACCTAGTCCCTACGACTAGGTAAGCCTAATTATGGAAAAGATATTAAACAGAAGCAATAAAAATAAAGATGGAATAAAGTAAATCTACTAATGAAACATCGCCACTTGGCACGTACAAAATATAACTTCCCAAAACCCGGAATGTCACAAACAGTCACAAGCTTCTAACACTACTGTAGCTCTAACAAAACTAGAAAAAAGTACATAAGAACGTTTCTACAAGATAGAATAAAAGGAGACTCGGAGGATTCTGCAGACGTGGCAGAAATACCTTGCAGTCTCCTGGAATCTGCAGCAACAACTAACCACGAGGCTGATAGCTCGTACCTGGATCTGCACACGAAAACATGTGCAGGAAAGGGGCACTCGTACACCACATTTGGTACCCAGTAAGTGCCAAGCCTAACCCCGGTCAAGTAGTGACGAGGTCAGGTTAAGGCTCTACTGGATTTCTAAATAAGTCAATTTAAAACAGTACAAAAGATAGGTAAAGTCTACAGTAAACAGTTTGAGGAAAACAATATAAGTTTACAGTAAAGAAAATCCTCTGCTCAACACAATATATCACAACATGGCATCTCCCGGGATACCGTCCTGTATTTACAAATGATTATGCAGTACAGGGGGATCTCCCGGAATACGTCCGTAGTCCCAAAGTAAATATGCAGTACAGGGGGATCTCCCGGAATACGTCCGTAGTCCCAAAATAAATATACAGTACAAGGGAATCTCCCGAAATACGTCCGTAAACCCAAAATAAATATGCAGTACATAGGGATCTCCCGGAACATGTCCGTAATCCTAAAGTAAATATGAAGTATAGGGGGATCTCCCAGAATACGTCTGTAGTCCTAATTTAAATAGGAAACACAAATGAATGCCGGATAAGGTTCATTTAAACAGTTCAGGAGAAAAATCACATGCAAGACAAAGGATAGGACTAACTAAGCATGGTGCACATAGTATCACATAGGAAATTAAGGTAAAATAGATAGACATGCTCCTTCCTAATCTAAACTACATAATCATCACATTAAACAGTGAAATAAGAGTGAAATGATTTATGACATGGAAGGAAAAATGGATTTTTTTGCAACAATGTCCCGTGTACGTACTCGTCACCTCACGTACACGACGTCCATACAAAAAATAGTATCAAAACAACCTAAGGGGAAGTCCCCAACACAGAGATAGGCAAGACACTTCCCTCGACTGCTCTACACAACTCAAAACCACGCTCTTTCCACGAGTACCCGACTCTGAATGCCCCAAATCTATTCAATTCAATTGCATAATGTAAATATCACTTTAAGGAATCAATATAGCTAATTAGTTCGAAACTAATGTGCAAAATTTGGAAATTGCCCAAAAACTCCCCTGTGCCCACGTCTCGGAATCGGTTAAAAATTACAAATTCCGGACACCCATTCATTCACGAGTCTAACCATACAAGAATTACTCGAATCAGATATCAAAATGTTGATCAAAACTCACAAGCTTGGCCTAAGAACTTTATCCAAAATTTCCCCAATTTTCCACCATAAATTCGAAATTAAAGGGTAGATTCAAGTGTATAATCATAGAAATTAGTCTAAACCGAGTAGAAATCACTTACCCAATGTCCAGGTGAAAATATCTTCGAAAATCTCACTTTCCCCATCTATAAATCGTTTTAGAAATTATGAATTTCAAACCCTCGGATTTTATATAAACGGCCCAGGAATTCCGCACCTGCGACTCTTGGACCTCACCTGCGAAAAATCCATCGCAAGTGCGAAAACTCACTAACAGGGCTGGGGCTGCACCTGCGGTCACTGGGCCGCATCTGCGGCTCCGCACCTGTGGAACCCAGACCGCACCTACGAGCACTGGCTGACCTTGGCCAAGACCGCACCTGCGAAGCTCCTGCCCGCACCTGCGGCTCCCCATCCACAGGTGCGAGACACCTGAACTAGCAATGCTTCAGCTAGTTTCCTAAGTCCAAATTTATCCCGTTGAGCATCCAAAACATCCCCGAGGTCCCCGGGGCCTCAACCATGCTTACCAACCAGTCCTAATACCTTATCCAAACTTAGTCGAGCCTTCAAAACACATCACGTAACATCAAAATCACCAATTATGCATGGATTCAAGCCTAAGAACTTATGAAATTTTCCAAAATCTACAACCGATGTAGAAACACGTCAAAACTAGTCCAAATGACCTCAAATTTTACACACAGGTCATAAATGACACTACGGACCTATAGGCACTCTCGAAATTCCATTCCGAGCCCGATATCAAAATTCTACCTATCGGCCGAAATCGCCAAAATTCTAACTTTCGCCAATTCAAGCCTAAATCTACTACAGACCTCGAAAACCCATTCCGGACACGCTCCTAACTCCGAAATCACCCAACGGAGCTAATGGAGTCGACAGAATCCCATTCCAGACCCGTATTCCTATAGTTCCAACTACGGTCTGATTTCTAAAACTTAGACTCATATATAGGGACTATGTGTCCAAAAACTCTTCGAAATTCACGACTAATCATTCCGACAAGCAGATATAAAAGTGGGAAAAACAGTTATTAGGGGATATGGGCGCTAATTCTCAAAACGACCGACCGGGTCGTTTCAGAGCCTGATTGACCTAGGTCAATTCCGCACCTGCGGGTCCCCTTCCGCAGGTACGAGGCACCAGTACCAGCAGTGCTTCAGCTAGTTTCTAAGTCCAAAATCATCCCGTTGAGCATCCGAAACATCCCGAGGCCCCCGGGACCTCAATCAAACTTACCAACCAGTCCTAATACCTTATCCAAACTTAGTCAAGCATTCACAACACATCACATAACATCAAAATCTCCAATTATGCATGGATTCAAGCCTAAGAACTTATGAAATTTTCAAATCCACAACCAATGCCGAAACACGTCAAAGCTAGTCCGAAGGACTTCAAATTTTATACAAAAGTCAAAAATGACACTACAGACCTACAACCACTCCCGAAATTTCATTCCGAGCCCGATACCAAAATTTCACCTATCGGCCAAAATTACCAAAATTCTGACTTTCGCCAATTCAAGCCTAAATCTACTACAGGCTTCGAAAACACAATCCGGACACGCTCCTAACCCCGAAATCACCCAACGGAGCTAATGGAGTCGACGAAATTCCATTCCGGATCCGTCTTCACACAGTTCCCACTTCGGTCCGATTTCTAAAGTTCAAACTCATATATAGGGACTATGTGTCCAAAAACTCTCCGAAATTTACGACTAATCATTCTGACAAGTCCCATAAGCAGATATAAAAGTGGGGAAAGCAGTCATTAGGGGATCGGGGCGCTAACTCTCAAAACGACCGACCGGGTCGTTATAAATACAAACGTTAAAAATAATAAGAATGAAACATTAGAAGACAAAATATATTCTAAGTTAGTTGCCATTAATTAATTTTCTTTCTGGCATTCGTTCAAATAAATGACATCTCCCTATAGTTTTCTCTGTACAAAGTTCTTAATGTAGACATTTTAAAACTTAGCATTTAATAGCTTGATTTACATGTTCTTCATATTACATGTTCTTCATATACACATATTTTACTGATTGACGCTAACCACACGTGCAACGTACATACACTAAAGCTAGTAATTTTAAACTTACATGACTATTTGACTCTCTCTCTCTCTCTCTTTTATATATATATATATATATATATATATATATATATATATATATATATATATTTCTACAAATGTATGTTGCTTTGTGTAAGTTTTACGTGCAGAGTTCTAGAAGAGATAATTATTTGTCATAAGATAACACATAGACATATTAATATGATAAAAGTACAGCTTTTTAATTTGACTATGAAGTGTAAGTTTTGTGTTTAGTTTTTTATTCTTTTGAATTGATAGGCTTTTATACACAGAGTATTATTATTTTTTTCTTTTGTCTTCTAATGTCTTTGAGTTTTGTTAATAATGTGATGTTATTTATTACGATTTAGTTTATCTTAATCTTATTGTATTTGAATTGCTTTATGAAAACTCTAGAGGCTATAATACGTATATGTAACTCAATTTTTATCTTATAATTGAGGTGAATTGTTTAAATGACTTATGACCATATCTTAAAAAATTGCTTCTTTTGGTTCGAAAAATTTGTTTAAAATTTGAAAAATATAATAGAAAATAAAATATATTAAAAAGTTAAATAATGGACTGAAGATACTTCAAACTTATTAGAAAAAGAATATGTCTTCAAACAAACTTATTTTTCGTATATATTTTCCTTATGTTTTATTTTTTGCTCCTCTATATAAATAATTGATCGAATTCACGTGCAAAGCACGTACATAGAGACTAGTATTATTATAAAAGCACTAATAATTTATGCTAAGTATTGAACGCCTAAAATAATCTTGAAATATTGATCGACTTTTATAATCTTAATTATTTGTATAATTTAAGAATATAATTGTAAATTACCTGAGGCTGGTTTTTCTTTCCATTTAGACTACGCATACATTAATGCGAAATAGCCGACTTTGCGTCAAATCCTTTTTCTTTGCGGCATACTTCATCTATCCTACTTTTTGTTGGACACTATATGACCTACTTTTTGTTGGATATATGGCCGATTTGGTTTTTACTCACCGCCAACTTTTTTTTTGTAGCCTTTTCCTTTTGTGACAATAATATTTTTTCTTATTTAATCTTCTCCAATAGGATTCAACTTAACTGCACGAATCCATGTAGGAAAAGAATAAGCTAGTTATTTCCATAAAAGATGCCATTGTTTCATATTATTCATTGTTCTCTAAAGATTTTGGTGTAGAACGAAACAATTTTCTCCAAAGGTGTTATTAGTTCTCTCTATTGTTCTCATTTTTCGTAATTGAGTAAGTTCCCGTTTTTTGTAATTGAGTAATGCTTTAGGTCATGTATATATATGAGATAAAAACAATGACATCTTAACTTTTATTATAATTATTTTTTGTGTCGTACTTCTTTCTTTTTCGGCGTAGTTTTTAGTTTTAGATACCAAAATCTTTTACATTGACGTAGTATTATGTTTAAATTGTAGAGATTAATGGTTTGAAAAAACAATGTGTCCCAATAATAACCTTAAAATTTATGATGTTGAATGGGTAATTAAGGCTTTTTACTCGCGCAACTACTTCTTTAGGTTGAAAGTAGTGATGAGATGGAACAAATATCGGGGTCCAACACCAATAGCCAACAAAAGTTCATAACAACATAATAAAAGTAATAACTCAGAGATAAAGCAGTTACAGAAAAATAGGCATGCTTTTCAAGTAAATTAGAAAACCAAATCTTTTACTTAAAAACGCCAAAAATGCGAGTAAGTTTGAAAACTGTGATTTTCCCAAAGGCTTTCAACAAGTAAATGTTTCATTTTCAAAGGCATGAGGAAAAAATACATCTCTATGCCTATATGTCAATATATGCATGCCGACTGTAATACTATGCAGTGATAAAACCATATGCATACTCTCGGTACATCAATGCACTCAGTCCTCCCAATCACTCAATCTTCACAGCCACTCAGTTCTCATAGTTACTCAGTCCTCACAGTCACTCAGTCCTCTCATTCGCTCGGCACTTGGCACTCGCACTCGCACTCGCACTCAGTAGATACCTGTGCTCACTGGGGTGTGTGTGTACAGACTCTGGAGGGGCTACTTCAGCCCAAGCGCTATAACAAGCTAATCATGGCATAAATCAGTAAAACATGCTGCGGCGTGCAGTCCGCTCCCATCATAAATCAATAAAACATGCTGCGGCGTGCAGTCCAATCCCATAAACATCCTCACCATCAGACCGTTGGCCTCACTCAGCCATTAATCTCTTTAGTCTCTCGGGCTCTCAATGTCATGAAAAATCAGCCCAAAAATAATGATATGATATATCATAAATGGCAACAGAGATTGAGATATGATATGCATATGAATACGTGTGATTGAGTATGTAAATGCAATGTAAGCAGATAACTCAACAGCGGAAAAAACCTCGGTGGGTCTCAACAGAATAAGCACGTAGCCTAGACTTGGTTTCTAACATGGATCGTAGCTCTATAACTGAAGTACTTAGAAATTTCATGGTTACAGGTAAGGTCAGGTAACTACACAGTACTAGTGTAATAGCGGAGTCATGCCCACACACCCGTCACCTAGCATGTGCGCCACCTTAACACAAAACACATAACCGTGATTCAGGGTTTTATACCCTCTGCACCAAGTCTAGAAGTGTTACTTACCTCGAACAAGCCAAATCCAATACCGAGCAAGCTAAACGATGATCAAAAATACCATCCCGTGCGTACCAACCGCCGAATGGATCAAAACTGGCCAAAAATAACTCAAATATATCAAATAAAGCCCAAGTAAATAATTCCAAATGATAAAGGTTGAATCTTTAATCAAGCACCCAAAATCGACCCCAAAAAGCCCAACCCGAGCCTGCTCCTCGGAACCTGATGTAACTCACGAAATTCGACAACCCATTCAACTACGAGTCCAATCATACTAGTTTCACTCAAATCGGAGTCCGAATCGATCTTCAAAACTCAAAATTTCGCTTTATGAAGTTTTAGACAAAACCCCCAAATGTACTCTTTAAAATTCATCAACCAATTGCCCAAATCAAAGATAGATTCATGAAATATAACCAAAACCGAGTAGAGAACACTTACCCCAATCCACAAGGTGAAAATGCCCTAAACAATCTCTCCAATCCGAGCTCTATAGCTCCAAATATGCTAAAATTACCAAAACTTCCGAAATAGAGTACTTATAGTTCTACCCAGGCATTCCTCTTATGGTAACACGGAAATTCATCGCGTTCGCGACGAACAAAAATAGTCTGCCACCAAAATACTCTATGCGTTCGCGGCATAGCCCTCGCGAACACGATTCACAACAGCTCCACCTTACACGATTGCGTAAGCTATTTCGTGAACGCGAAGGCATACTCCCCCGTCCCAGCTTCTGATCTCTTCCCTATGTGAACGCAGTCATAAGGGCGCGAACACGATGCCCAGACCTCACAAAGGCTCGCGAGCGTGATGCCACTGGCGCGAACATGATGAAGGAAAAAGGCCAACTCCTCTAATACACTACGCGATCGCGTCCCAATCTTCGCGACCGTGAAGAAGGTTTGAATCACCAGAAAACAGCAGCTACCAGCAGTGCTAAAATGAAGGAAAATGATCTGAATACAATCCGAAACACGCCGAGCCCCTTAGGACCTCGTCCGAACATTCCAAAAAGTCCCATAACATATCACGGACCCACTTGAGGCCTCAAATCACGCATAACAACATCGAAATGATGAATCGCACCTCAAAGAACTTAATGAGCTTTGAACTTTTCAACTTCCAGAACTCGCGCCGAAACATGTCAAATCAACTCGGAATGAACCCAGATTTTGCAGACAATCCCCAAATGAAATAACGAAGCTATTTCAATTCCCGCAACTACAATCCGAACCCGATATCATCAAAGTCAAATCTCGGTCAAACTTATGAACCTTCCAAACCTCCAAATTTCAAATTTTTGTCAATTTGTGCCAAAACCTTCTAGAGACATCCAAATGCAAATCTGGGAATACGCCCGAGTCCAAAATCACCATCCAGAACAAACGGAACCACCAAAACTCCATTCTGGGGTTAAATTCATAAAAGTCAAACTTTGTCAACTCTTCCAACTTAAAGCTTCAACAATGAAATTCATTATTCCAATTCGATTCCGAATAACCTGAAAACCAAACCGACGATTAACATAAGTCATAATACATCATACAGAGCTACTCATGGACGTAAACTACCGAGCAAAGTGCAATGCTCAAAATGATCGATCGGCTCATTACATCCTCCCCCACTTAAACATATGTTCGTCCTCGAACCTGCCATGAGTTGTTCTTAAGCCGTCAAATCACCGTGTAACCTTACCATGCACATACCCGGGGGGTGATCCCATGTCACCCTATCCCATATAGGTCCGAACACACAACATAACTGAAGATCATTACTTCAACCTTAGCCCGTAAACCACATAATCCAGTTTCCAATATCTGGAATTTCCTATAAGATCTGAATCTCGCATCTACACACTGTATAAGTCTGAGCAAGTTGCATCAAGACATAACCCTAACCCAAGGTTTAATCTCATTGTATACCACATAACTCGCGTACTTGTAGCAATAACTTCTGACTGCCATAACTGCTCAAAACAAACTCGGTACCGGTAATAAACCTCATATCAAATAAGACTTCGCTCTAAAACCTTCGTACACTACCGATGATGAACTAAACACACAGAAACTCATAACTACTCATCGGATCAACAAGCCGTGGGGCTCCCTTTCCTTCGACAAGAACTATAGACAATTTAGCCGATCAACATCATTATCCTTCCAAATATACCACAATCAGATCTGATAGCGCCCATTCTAGGTCCAACGACCTCATCTTATCAAACAAAACCACTCTAGTACCTTGACACACCAATACTACCCAGATCCACAAACCGTTTAACTCGTGCACCAATACAATTCAAATGTACTCAAACATGGAAAATGACTCAAATGAGAGAACCATCCCGCAAGTTCAACAAGTACCACCACAATCGAAATGCTATGAACCCATCATATCTAGTAGAACCAAGACACATGAATCTAACACCACATATCATATCTTAACATAACCCAGCTGCAGTGCGTGACCAAACACTGGTCCACATGAAGCACCTCAAGCCACAATGCTCAAAATCAACAACCATGCAAAATTTGATGCCTAGTACCAAAAGTGCAGGAACATAACCATCGAGAAGAAAACAACACCATACATCACAATCGGACAAAGGCCATAACCAAGGCACAATCACCATTTCACACCCCAATCACCATCTCGCTCGAATCTCTCTGTAAGGCCAAACAGAATCGCACCATGTGTGCATATAACCAATGAACCACAACCCCTTGTAGCATAGATTAGTAACTCATAGAACCTATCCAAACACTAACAAGATCAACTCTAACCTAATGTCACACCCCTCAACACACACAGAGTTGAGTCAACAAATTCAACCTGGTGTAGAATACACATCCTCAGTGGGCTTACCAATGGGCCCCTAAATTAACTCCGGCCATCAACAGATATATATATAATCCTCCAAAAGTCCACAATGATTGAACCATAACACATACTATCATTTGTCTAGCTTTGGCCACATCTTCACAGTCCACAACTACAAAACAATCTGCTTTTGAGAACTCCAGTCTCCAAATCCACAGAACACAGAAATCACCATATCCGATCCCAACTCCACCGCCCGAATGTCAAACACATCTCCCCTACACGATCATCTCATGAGGAATACTTCAATAATTCTTTCGTGCCACGTAGAAAAATTTGAATGTCAGTAGTCGATCAGCCAAGCGAGTACCGCAATACCAATGAAGCATCTGTAAGTCAAAAATCTGTGCGCCTTCTGAGATGTGCACCCTTCTCAGGTAATACTAAGTAGTTATAACATTCATCTAAACATTGGAAACCATCCATGCTGTCTTAGAAATTATGATCTTCCCTTCATAACTGAACCATGACCTTGCACATGCAAACCTTAATCCCAAAGAACATACCACATCTATTATGCCATCATATGAAAATCATGAGAATCTCATAATCAACTCTGAGTCACCAGCAGAATACATACCCGATTAGTTAGAAACCTTCCATTTGATCCCATCCAAGAGAAAATCACAATACGCAACATGCTCCTCACACCAGTAGGAAATATCCCTCTCCAACTGTGGTATAAACCATCAAGAACTCTTTGAAACACATTTGCAGATAACCAAGTCATCAGAACTAAATCTCTCTAACTCAACCAAGTCGTGCAGGTCGTCAAACCCTAGAGTATTTCCACAAAACACCTGTATAGATTCACCACATCATAAGTACCCAAAGAACCGATCAAATCCATTACTATGCTGATCCAACCTACTATCAAGCTATCCTATTTCTTCGAGTTTCTTTTGAATTGCCTTCAAGTAGATACTTCTCCTCACCATAATACCACGATCCCCAACCAAAACTCACCCCATGAGATCCTAGAATAAAACCACGCCGCCCTTAGGCCCATAAGCGGTCATATTCAATCTTAAGCACCCCAAAAGTACCATAATCGAGACACCTACTCTGAAGAGGTCTTCTGTGAATCTAAAACCATTTCCTTCAACTTCCTGATACCGAAATGTAGAATACATAATAATATAGAAATACCATGAGTCTCGACGCTATCTAATGTAAATCTCAGATTCTAGCCATATATAATTTCAAAAAAATTCTCAATTGCCACATATAAATCTTGAATACATTAGTACCCTCTTGAGAGTCATCCATTCTGCTCAAATCTAAATTGCACCGCCCAAACAGGCCGAAAGAAACGTGCCCCATTAGTACAACAATATTCAAAGAAGTGACCTGCACCTTATCGCAACCGGGCAGATTCATACTCCATGCACACTGTATCCTTCACAAACAATAACTCAAATCATTCCATGAATTTACATATACTTACATATTGCAATATAACCCGTATCTAGAAATTTCCCTACTCGAGTCAGCCTCGATCTCAACGTCTACAAGTCATATCCACAAGTATGCCTCAGACCAAAACTAGTATTTAACACAGAACCACACAATCAAATCATCAATAGCAGACTCCTTTACTTGGCTCAAAGCCATGGAATAAACACCTCATAACTTGTAATACCCATACTCTATTACTGCCATAATCCCGTATCGAATTTCAACTCAATCCTTCATAAGCTCATGTAACTCAAGCCATATAACACCTCAAATCATCTGCAAATCTCGCATTCACACTTGTAACAGTCAAGCCAACTTCCACAAGAAATCCAAACTCAACTTGCAAAAGAGAACTCTCTACAAAATAACATAGGGATCACACAACCTTAGGACACCCCGCAGAAGATAACCCACCTGCTTTGCCTCAAACTAACATCTATCTATACCCTTCCACAACCATAACTACTAGGCCCTCACAAAATCTTCCTGAGTCTGAACTCACAACAACCCATAAAAATCTACTTCGTTCCTCAATTAAACAACATGAGAGACCCGTCAACACACTCATAACTCGAGACTATAAGCCATATCAAGATAGGAATCAAGCACCCAATAGTCCTTTTTACATCTCAAGCAAACTCTTCTCGTCACATTCAACCCACCTAAACACATCCCGCAATCACATCATATTTCATTATATAGCCATCTAACCACTCTCCGAGCCATAAGTTCCACTCAGACGGACACTACCTGACATATAAGTCCAAAAGCATATATTTACATAATCGAAATCCCCGTGATCAAGCTACGGTCAAACCCTAGCCTCAATCTTCCATAAGGGCCCATCATCAGCACACAAAGATCACATATCGCACATCATCCATGGGATCACAAGCCGTCGATGCATGACTGATACCGAGCGCTCACATGTGCACACGAATGCATGGAAGGAATTCAAAGAGTTACACTTCAAGATGAATCAATGTCGCACGATAAGGAAATAAAGATAGGAAGTATATCCTTAATGTCCTGTAGCCTCTCAAAGATAGGTATGGACGTCATCATACAAATCCGCAAGACTCTACTAGACACTTGATCATGACTTGTAGAACCTATGAACCTAGAGCTCTGATACCAACTGTCACGATCCAAAATCCACCTAGTCGTGATGGCACCTAACCCAACTCGCCAGGTAAGCCAATTAGCAACTATCCAATTTAATGAGATTTATTAAGAAAAGAAATAATAATACAGTTGAACTGTTATACAAGAATTCCCAAGGACTGGTAGTACAAATCATGAGCTTCTAAGACTTAGAGTTTACAAAGCTGGTATGAATTAATACATCATCTGTTTGAAATGTACATAAATAATTGTTTAATAATCTAAGGCTACCATGAACAAGAGGCAGCTACCACCGGAATACAAGTACATCTTCAGATCCAGCTCCTATCGAGCACAAAAATATCAGCAGCCAACATCGGTACACAAGGTCCAGAAGTGTAGTATGAGTACAACGGACCCCATGTACTCAATAAGTAACAAACCTAAACTTAGGTTGAAAGTAGTGACGAGCTGGAACAAAGGTCGGGGTCCAACACCAATAGCCAATAGTAGTACATAACAACATAATGAAAGTAATAAAAGTAATAGATCAGAGATAAAATGCTCAACTCGTTTAGAGTTCAAGAAAAATAGGCATACTTTTCAAGTATATCAGTGAAAACCAAATCTTTTACCGAAAACGCCAAAAAGGTGAGTAAGTTTGCAAACTATGATTTTCCCCAAAGTCTTTCAACAACTAAATGTTTCATTTTCAATTGCATGAGGAAAATAATACATCTCTATGCCCACAAGTCAATGCATGTATGCATACTCTCGATGCATCAATGCACTCAGTCCTCCAAATAACTCAATCCTCACAGCCACTCAGTCCTCACAGTCACTCAGTCCTCACAGTCACCCAGTCCTCCCAATCGCTCGGTACTCGGCACTCGCACTCGTCCTCAGTAGGTACCCGCGGTCACAGGGGTATGTGTGTAGAAACTCCAGAGGGGCTCCTTTAGCCCAAGCGCTATAACAAGCCAATCATGGCATAAATCAGTAAAACATGCTGCGGCATGAAACCCGTTCCCATCATAAATCAATAATACCTGCTGCGGCGTGTAGTCCGATCCCATAATCATCCTCACCACCTCACTCAGTCATCAATCTCTTTAGTCTCCCGGGCTCTCAAAGTCATGAAAAATTAGCCCAAAAATAATGATGTGATGTACCAATAAATGGAAACTGAGACTGATATGATATGCATATCAATGCGTGTGACTGAGTATGTAAATGCAATGTAAGTAGATAACTCAACAGCAAAAAAGACCTCGGTGGGTCTCAACAGAATAAACATGTAGCTACATATGGTTTCTAACATGGATCGCAGCTCAATAGCTCAAGCACTTAGAAATTTCATGGTTACAAGTAAGGTCAGATAACTACACAGTACCACAGAAATAACGGAGTCAAAATTCATACGGTGCACGCCCACACACCCGAGTCATTGTTCAAAACTCAAAATTTTGCTTTATGAAGTTTCAGACAAAACCCCCCCAATTTCCTCTTTAAAATTCATCAACCAATTGCAAAAATCGAAGATAGATTCATGACATATACCAAAATCGAGTAGAGAACACTTACTGCAATTCGCATGATGAAAATTGCCTAAAAAATCGATCCAATTCGAGCTCCATAGCTCTAAATATGTTAAAATGGACGAAACTTCTGAAATAGAGTACTTATAATTCTGTCCACGCATTCCTCTTACGCAAACGAGGAATATCCATCACGTTCGCGATGAACAAAAATAATCTGCCACTAAAATACTCTATGCGTTCGCGACATAGCCCTCGTGAACGCGATTTACAACAGTTTCACCTTACGCGATCACGTAAGCTACTTCGCAAATGCGAAGGCATACTCCCCAGTCCCAGCTTCTCATCTCTGCCTACACGAACTCAGTTATAAGGGCGTGAACACGATGCCCAGACCTCATAAAGACTCGTGAACGCGATGCCACTGGCGCGAACGCGATAAAGGAAAAAGGAAAACTCCTCTAATACACTACGCGATCGCGTCTCAATCTTCGCGATTGCGAAGAGGGTTTGAAACAACAGCAAACAACAGCTACCAACAGTGCCAAAATGAAGGAAAATGATCAGAATTCCATCCGAAACACGCCCGAGCCCCTCGGGACCCTGTCCGGACATTCCGACAAGTCTTATAACATAACACGGACCTACTCGAGGCCTCAAATCACACATAACAACATCGAAATGATGAATCGCACCTCAAATCGAACTTAATGAGCTTTGAACTTTTCAACTTCCAAAACTCGCGTTGAAACATATCAAATCAACCCGGAATGAACCCAAATTTTGCACACAAGTTACAAATGGCATAACGAAGCTATTTAAATTCCCGAAACTACAATCCAAACCCGATATCATCAAATTCATCCCTCGGTCAAACTTATGAACCTTCCAAACCTCCAAATTTCTAATTTTTGCCAATTTGTGCCGAAACCTTCTAGAAACATCCAAATGCAAATCCAAGCATATGCCTGAATCCAAAATCACCATCTAGACCAAACGGAACCATCAAAACTCCGTTTCGGGGTCAAATTCACAAAAGTCAAACTTGTTGAACTCTTCCAACTTAAAGGTTCCATAATGAAATTCATTCTTCCAATTCGATTCCGAACTTGAAACCAAACCGCGATTCACATAAGTCATAATACATCATACAGAGCTATTGTTGTCCGTAAAATACCGGGCAAAATGTAAATTCTCAAAATGAACGGTCGAGCTATTTTTGATACCCAGTTTTTCCCAAAATATTTTTAAAATTGCATACATACCTTCAAAATCATGCATTAGTAGCAATTGGTATTTTTCCATAGATTTTTTACATTTTTATTAATTTGTCCATTATTTTATTTCCAATAATTAATTACAAAATTGCATCACAAATCATTTCAAAAACATTTCTTAATTTAATTTATTATTTATGGTCTTATTAAGTCCAAATTATTTCATAAATAGCCAATTTGGTACTTTTGGCTACAATTGCAATAACTTTGCAATTATAGCCCATGTATATAATTTTCGTATCATTTTTACCAGAAATTAGTCTTTTATATTTTTAAATGTTAAATAACAGTTTTAAAAAGATATCTATGCATGACATTTAGTTTTTATAATTAGTGACTATTTTACAAATTATTTTAATTAATTTAAATTGTGTATTTAACAAATAGCCTATTATATTTCAATTTTAGCCTAATTAGACCAACCCAAACACCTAACTATACCTGACCCAACAGACCCCAAGCCCAATTCCTAAATCTACCCGGCCCAATGCTGATTTAATCTTAACCGTTGATCAATTTTGATCAACGGTCCGGATTTAACCTTTCCTAATTTAACCTAACCTATACCCCCCAAACCCCTCTCATTCTCTCATCCTCACCCTCCGTCACTCCCTCACTCTCTCAAACTCCCTCTGCCTAACCATGGCTTCCACCCGCCGTTGCTGGCGCACTGTTGATTATGGTGGTTCATCACCGCTCCTAACCCTAGTGGCTCCCCTCCCATGACCGGATTATTGATACCCTGAGGGCCTCAAGGGACCGGTGGTTGTTCATTCCTCCCCTGGGCCTGTGCTCACCATTCTCAGGCCGCCATGGCTCAACCGAGTAAGATCTTTTTGTTTTTCGGCTAAACCTATGGGTTTCTAAGCCGGTTTCTCTATTTTCTGGGTTATCTTCTATAAAACCCTAACCTCTTCTACTCTACCTCTTAGATCTATAACAGATCTGGGGTTTTTCTGAGCGATTTTTGTTTGTTTTATGAAAACCTTTCAATATCTCAAAACGTTGCTTTATTTTCCCATTAGGGCTTCTGGAACTCTTCTTCAAAACATGTTTCTGGTCTATTTTTAATATTGTTCTCTCATTCTCCTATGATTAAATGACTCCTTTGTTAAAATTTCTTTTTAATCATAAAACCTTAGTTTTAACACTATGTAATAATTCTGAGTCTGTCTTTGCTGATTTGTTCGTTTGATTTGTATGCGTGTCTGTTTCTCATGAATGTGCTCTGAATTCCTGTGATTTCTACACCGTTATGCTCATTAGGATTTTTGATTTTGCTTCTCCCTGCCTATACTATGTTTATTCCAGAAGTTTGTAGTAGTTTCCTGTCACACCCAAAAACCGAGGGACGAGATCGGCACCTAACCGGGCGAACCCGGTCAAGCGGACCTGGATTGCCTTTCCTACCCAACGCATTTCCCCCGTATTTACAGTACACCATATTCCATATGAAATGACAACTTAAGATTTAAGCGTGGATTTACAAACCTAAGTTCATTTCTCTTTTAGCATTTCAACAATTTGATTCCCAAAGCATACACAATACATACATAACGTTCCAATACGGACCACGATTTCCGAATATGTACAATGACTACGCGGTCACTATGATTTCTGAACCACAGGTATGCGGTCACTACGATTTCTGAACCACAGGTATGCGGCCACTATGCGGTCCGCATACCTGCTATGTGATCGCATAGTGCGTCGCATAACCTCCCTCGCAAAAAACATGGGGCAAGAATGCGACAATTATGCGGTCCGCATACCCAAAATAGGATCGCATTCCGGGTCGCATAGTTGTCCTCAATTTGGACAGGTTACTGTCCAGGTATACAACCACTATGCGGTCCGCATACCGGTTAAGCGATCGCATAGTGCGTCGCATAACGCGCAATTTTTGGAAAATTTCATTTTTCAAGTTCTGGGATACTTTTTACTCAAAATAGGACCGTTTTAAGAATTTCTACAGTTATAACAGCACAAGGACCTATTCGAGCATTATTTTAGAAATAGAAATTTTACGGGTCTTTACATCCTCCCCCACTTAAAATCATTCGTCCTCGAATGAGGATTGGGAAATCATTGGTTTTTAAAACACAATCTGCCAACCCCCAATTTTGTTTCTAACTCCAATATTTTCTGAAAATTTCGCCAGAGTTTCCTCTGTTATTAGGCCTATCTACCTGCTAGAGAGCCCTCGAAACACATGTTTCTTAACCAATTCCACACATAACTAGTTATTTCATGGCCTTGCGCATAATTTGGTCACCTTGACAAGTCCCATATAATTCAATTACCTTAACATGCCATATGTACTTCAATTAATCATTACCAATCTATTCTTCGATTAACCATTACTAATCTACACTTCAATTAATCATCTAACCATCACATGAGTTTCACATAATTTCATTTACTCCAAGGGGTTGCACATTACTCAGATAATCATAACATACACAATTATGGCACAACTTGAGAAGTTACAATAGTAGAGCAACTAGGGGAAGATGGGGTGCTTTTGCACAAAACTGATCATAACATATGATTGCTTAGATATGACAATTCGCACGATCACTACTAGACTTAATCAAACAAGTGGGGATATTTTTCTTTCATTTCATTTTCCGCTTCCCACGTGGCTTCCTCAACGTGCTGACTTCGCCACAACACTTTAACTAAAGCAATTTCTTTGTTCATCAATCTACGACTTGTCTATCAAGAATAGCAACCGGAACCTCTTCATACGATAATTCTTCATTAACCTCAATAGTTTCAACTGGCACGATGGCTGATGGATCTCCAACCACTTTTTTC
Organism: Nicotiana knightiana; assembly: GCA_005239525.1. Taxonomy (NCBI): domain Eukaryota; kingdom Viridiplantae; phylum Streptophyta; class Magnoliopsida; order Solanales; family Solanaceae; genus Nicotiana; species Nicotiana knightiana. Next base: position 46,567 of record MDKJ01073578.1, on the reverse strand, counting down.
AACATAAACACATAGAACACCGAGTGCACTAATGACATCTCAGGGGGCAATTCCAGCCTATAAGCCACATGTCCTATCCTTTGAGCAATCCTATATGGTCCGACATACCTTGGGCTCAATTTCCCTTTCTTCCCAAACCGCATTACTCCCTTTATGGGAGACACCTTCAAGAATACCTAGTCATCTACTTGGAATTCCAATTCTCTACGACGAACGTCCGCATAGGATTTCTGACGACTCTGAGCAGTTTTCATCCTCTCCTGAATGACTCTAACTTTTTCCATATCTTGGTGCACAAGGTCTGGTCCTAACAATTCTGCCTCACCAACCTCAAACCATCCGATCATAGATCTACATCTCCTTCTGTACAATGACTCAAATGGGGCCATCTGAATACTAGCATGGAAACTGTTATTATAAGAAAATTCTATAAGCGGAAAGTGATCATGCCAACTACCCTTGAAATCTAATACACAAGTCCACAACATATCTTCAAGCGTCTGAATAGTCCACTCTGCCTGCCCATCAGTTTGTGGATGAAATGCTATGCTGAGATTTACCTGAGTACCCAAACCTTGCTGAAATTTCTTCCAAAAGTTAGCTGTAAATTGGGCCCCTCGATCCGAGATAATAGATACTAGAGTGCCATGGAGCCTGACTATTTCCTTGATATACAATTGAGCGTACTGTTCTGCAGTATCGATGGACTTGGCTGGAAAGAAATGTGTCAACTTCGTGAGTCGATCATCTATCACCCAAATCGAGTCGAACCTACGTGGAGTGAGAGGTAACCCCACCACAAAGTCCATATTTATCATCTCCCATTTCCACATCGGTATTTCCATAAGCTGTGTCAATCCACCGGGCCTCCGATGCTCGGCCTTCACTTGCTGACAAATTTGAACACTTAGCCACAAAGTTCGCCACACCCCTCTTCATACCATTCCACCAATAAATTTCCTTTAGATCGTGATACATTTTCGTAGAACCTGGGTGTACGGAATACCTGGAATTATGAGCCTCTGCCATCACCCTTTCCTGGAGATCATCCACATCTAGAACACATAACCTCTCTTGACACCGCAGGACACCATCATCATTGCCGAGTGAGAATGCTGAAGTCTTGTGATTCAAAATTGCTTCCCTCAATTGTGCCAAAGCCGGATCCCTGAATTGCTTTCCCTTGACTTCAACTACAAGCGAAGATTCTGCTCCATTATGCACCACGACACCCCCCTCGTCTGAGGTCGAAAGACAGACCCCTAGACTAGCCAAATGATGAACTTCCCGAGCCAAAAGCCTCTGTTTGGCTTCCAAATGTACCAAGCTACCCATGGATTTACGACTAAGAGCGTCGGCTACCACATTCGCCTTCCCTAGGTGGTACAAAATATTCATATCATAGTCCTTGAGCAATTCTAACCACCTCCGCTGCCTTAAGTTCAACTCCTTCTGCTTGAATAAATACTCAAGACTCTTGTGGTCTGTGAACACGTCCACATGGACCCCATAAAGATAATGCCGCGAAATTTTTAATGCAAACACAACCGTCGCGAGCTCCAAATCATTCGTTGGATAATTCTTCTCGTGATTCTTGAGCTACGTTGAAGCATACGCTATGACTTTACTACATTGCATCAACACACACCCCAAACCAACCCTCGAAGCATCACAATAAACCACAAATCCCTTTGAACCTTCTAGCAAGGTCAACACTAGTGCCGAAGTCAATCTTGACTTTAATTCCCGAAACCTCTTTTCACATGCATCAGACAACTGAAACTTAACTGCTTTCTACGTCAGCTTAGTCAATGCGGAGGCGAGAGTAGATAATCCCTCCACGAACCTCCGATAATACCCATAGACCCAAGAAACTGCGAATCTCTGTCGGGGTCGTTGGCTTAGGCCAATCCTTTACCGCTGCAATCTTTTGGGGATTAACTCGAATCCCTTCCCTGGAAACAACATGGCCCAAAAAGGTGACTGATTCTAGCCAAAACTCACGTTTTGAAAACTTTGCATACAATTGGTGCTGATGAAGAGTCTACAGAACTGCCCTAAGGTAATTAGCATGATCCTCCTGATTCCGTGAATAAACAAGAATATCGTCAATGAAGACAATAAAAAAGGAGTCGAGAAACGGTTTGAAAACCCGATTCATAAGGTCCATAAAAGCTGTTGGGGCGTTGGTTAGCCCAAAAGACATTACCAAAAATTCAAATTGCCCATATCGAGTCCTGAAGGCAGTCTTAGGAATATCCTGCTCCTTGATTTTTAACTGATGATACCCGAACCGCAAATCAATCTTTGAGAAGAACTTAGCACCTTGTAACTGGTCGAACAAATCACCTATCCGAGGCAATAGATACTTATTCTTTATGGTGACCTTGTTGAGCTGCCGATAATCAATACACATCCGAAGCGATCTGTCTTTATTTATGAAAAAAAGAACCGGTGCGCCCCAAGGCGACACACTTGGCCGAATGAAACCTTTTTCTAATAGATCTTTCAATTGTTCTTTTAACTCCCTTAATTCTGCTGGCGCCATCCTGTAAGGTGGAGTAGATATTGGCTGCATATCTGGCAATACATCAATCCCGAAATCGATCTCTCTATCTGGTGGAATCTGAGGAAGCTCGTCCGGAAACACTTCAAGAAACTCTTTCACAACCGGCACGAACTCAGGGGCAGACACCTCTGAGGTGGCGTCCGCAACCCGAACCAAATGATAGATGCACCCTTTCCTGATCATCTTTGAGGCCTTAAGGTAGGAAATGAATCTACCTCTTGGCGCAACATTATTCCCCTCCCACTTGATAACTAATTCATTAGGAAACTCGAGCCTCATAATTCTGGTTCGGCAGTCAAGTTTAACAAAGCACGAATAGAGCCAATCCATCCCCATAATTACATCAAAATCTACCTTTCCTAACTCAATAAGATCGATCGTGGTATCCTGACCACGCACCGTGACAACACAATTTCTATAGACTCGCACGAGCGCAATAGAATCACTAATCGGAGTCGACACAGAGAACGACTCGTGAAGCTGTTTGGGTTCTATCCCAAAACTTGAAGCAATAAATGGAGTAACATATGACAAAGAAGACCCGGGACCAATAAGAACATAAACATCATGTGAATGAACAGTCAGAATACCTGTGACCACATCTGGGGAAGCCTCCACATTCTGGCGACCACTCAAAGCATAGAACCGACTGGGTCCCCCTCGACCCCGTGCTCTACCCCTAACTGTACCGCGCCGTGCTGGAGCTGGAGGGCGTCTTGAAGATGTAGCGGCTGAAGAGCTGGATGGCTGAGCAGTACCCCTACCCGTGCCCTGACTGGGTGCACGACAGTCTCGCTGGATATGGATGCTCTCTCCACATCTATAGCATACCGGAAATATCCAAGTAACAAGGCTCAATATGAAATCTCCCACACTTAGGGCATGGGACCCTCCGCTGCTGCTGAAACCTCCCACCGGAACGACCCGACTGATGGAACCTCCTGCTATCTGAATCGAGTCTAAAACGACCTCCCTGCTAATAACTGCGCCCTGATGGTGGCGCACTGGCTGAGGACTGAGCATATGATTGAGATGGCCCTGAGGATCCTCTCCCAAGGGCTGATCTCACACCTCCAACTGAGCTCTCAGGGTTGCCCGCTGACTGGCCCTACTACTGCTCTCTCTCTCCATCCTTATTTTCAATTCTCGAGCCTCTGTAGCCTGGGAGAATCCCACTATTTTCCCATAATTCATATCCGAATGCAAGGCAGCTGTAGCAGCTTCATTAATAACCAAGGGACAAAGGCCCAAAAAAAACCGATGAACTCTAGCCTCCATAGTCGGCATCATGTGAACAATATATTTGGACAAGCGCACAAAATCCATATGATACTCCCAACACTCATGTTGCCCTGCTTAAGGACCTTAAACTCCGCAGTATGGGCTGCCATAGTCTCGGCAGGCAAGAAATGATCCATAAAGGCATCAACAAACTCATCCCACTTTGCCGGAGGGCTCCCCTCCCCAGGGAACTCTCCCACATCTCAAACCACGAATACGCTGCTCCCTTTAACTGATAGGAAGCCAAATACACACCCTCGGTCTCTGTAGCCCTCATAACTCGGAGGGTCTTGCACATCTCATCAATGAACTCCTGAGGATCAGCCCCTGGGTCGGTGCCTGTGAACTCTGGAAGGGCTAACCGCAGAAACTGGTTGACCCTGGAACCTGAAGAATCCCCTTTCTCGCTACAGGATGCAGGGGCAACATGCGATCTTTGGGCCTAGGAGGCCACTAACTGGGTTAACATCTGAATAGCTCCTCTGAGGTGCCCATAAGAAATACCGGGACCGGAAGCCGGGAGTGGAGAAGGATCAGGAGCATCAGCGGGAGGGACTGTAGCACCTCCGCTGGAGCAGGAATAGGAATACCATGGCCTGGGATGGAAGAGTTAGGATGATTCAGGGCCGGGGAATCATTCTCACCCGCACCATCAGATAAAGAATTCACGGCCACTCCTGGGGTGGCATTGGCCTCTAGGCCGAGTCGAGCTTTCTTCTTGGGTGCCATTTACTGAAAATCAGAACAATGCACGAGTTAGGGATAGACAACCTCACCTTCCACCACATCGCACGATATAGAATATGAATAAAAGGGTACTTTCCTAAATGTCCATGCAGCCCCCTATTTATAGATGTGGTCGACAACACACCAATAAGAAGGGCTCTACTAGACATGGCTCCGAGACATCCTAGGACACTTTTAAAACCTTAGGCTCTTAAACCAAGTTTGTCACGCCCCAAAATCGAGGGACGAGACCGGCACGTAACCGGGTGAACCCGGTCAAGCAGACCTGGATTGCTTTCCTACCCAACGCGTTTCCCCCGTATATGCAGTACACCATATTCCATATAAAAAATAATAACTTAAGATTTAAACGTGGATTTACAAACCTAAGTTCATTTCTTTTTTAGCATTTCAACAATTTGATTCCCAAAGCATACACAATACATACATAACTTTCCAATACGGACCACAATTTCCGAATACGTACAGTGACTACCCAAAATACATATATACACCCACATCATGTCTACGGAGCCTCTACGAATACTAGGAATTTATACAGTACTTTGCCGGCAACAAGGCCCCAGCTATACCTTACAATACATAATAGAATCAAAAGAGATGACATGAATTACACACGGCCCGGGGAGGAAGTGGGGCTCACAAGTACTTGCTAAAAGATGAGGAGGAGGCACCACTAACGGCGAACTGAGTTACCTGCTATGGACCAACCTACATCCATATAAAAGATGTAGCGCCCGCGGCAAAAAGAGACGTTAGTACTGTGGAATAGTACTAGCATGTATGAACAAACTTTACTCAAAGTAATATCAAGAAATGCACAGATAGAAAGCAGTTAAAGGAACCAACACATAGTGCACATTGATATAGCAACAAGTACAACTGAGAGCCTTACCGATTCTAATTTCAACACAATCACATTTCAGCTTTATTACATTCTGTTGCAGCGTCCAACCCGATCCCACCTTACATTTCTTGTTGCAGCGTGAAACCCGATCCCACCTTACATTTTACACTCCACCCTTGTTACCTCTCAACCCTTATTACTTCGTGTTGCAGCGTGCAACCCGATCCCACCGTACAATATTACACTTCACCCTTATTACATCTCCACCCTTATTACTTCGTGTTGCAGCGTGCAACCCAATCCCACCGGACCATCACATTTCATAGAAAATAATAACAACCCACAATTCAATCACAGGGTTTCATATCATCAACAGTACAATTTCATAAGACCCAAACAATCATGTGTTCACAATAGTCTTTATCATCCATTAATTCAACCACAAAGGTATTCATCAACAAGAATATAAATTCATTACAACCAACAATACATATGAAGTTAAGCTACAATAAACCTTGCCAACAATGAGACATATACGAAATTTCCATGGTCATTTAGTTCAATTAGATCAATTCACTATTTCCCCTTCATCACTTGTTACATAGCCCTTATCACTTAGATACATTTACACATTTGAGTTTGTTATCATTCTTTCATACCAACATACTCAAGCATTTAACAAACCTTGCACACGTTAGAGTAATCACATAGAAGTCAGCTTTCACAATCTCACTTATCACGATAATCGACTAAGACATATCAGAGAATGCAATCTCACACCTCAACAAAACCAGGCAATCAATTCACATATATTCAGCAAGAAACTCATACCGAATGTTTGGACACCAACAAGGTGACTCTACGAAGATTAAAGTTAGCCATACATACCTCAAAGAGATTTTCCTTAAGTTATACCATACACAAACACCTCTAGCAATAACAATATATAACGAGATAGCAGAAATCGATTAATAATTAGGAAGATTACTCATGGAGTAACTCTTCTTAGGAATTTCATCAAACACCTAACTTGTGAAGTAGACTACAAGGTTTAAAAATGGCAATTTCTTCTTCCCTCACCCAAATTTTTACATGAACTACCCAAATTGGTTCTTTTATAGCACATACTACAACCTAGTCCCACATGCATGGCCTATTTCACTTTTTATTTTCAAGACCCAACCTATGTGTGTTTTATTCTTACACAAAATCTGAGAAATTGGGGAAATATAGTGAAGACTTACCTCTTTGAGTGAAGAAGATGACAATAACTTGATAATTTCTAGGCTTGAGTGATTTGGAAAACCAAATTGGATGATGTTGAAACCTTCTCTCTCAAGAACTCTCTTCTTTTCTCTCTATTTCTAGTCAGAAATTTGTTATAAATGAAGGAAAGGGGTGTTTTATAAAATAGGTGGTCGGGTTTAAAATTTAGAAAATAGGAACCCCGACACAGAAATGCGGTCAGGAATGCGATCGCATTCTTGCTATGCGGTCCGCATTCCTGGCCGCATAGTTTGCCTCCAAATGAGTAAAAAATGGGAACCACACTGCCCAGGTATGCGACCACTATGCGGTCCGCATACTTGTTATGCAATCACATAGTGCGTCGCATAACCTCCCTCGCAAAAACCATGGGGCAAGACTGCGACAACTATGCGGTCCGCATACCCAAAATACGGTCGTATTTTGGGTCGCATAGTTGTCCTCAATTTGGACAGGCTACTGTCCAGGTATGCGACCACTATGCGGTCCACATACCTGTTATGCGATCGCATAGTGCGTCGTATAACGCACAATTTTTGGAAAATTTAATTTTTCAAGTTCCGGGATACTTTTTACTCAAAATAGGACCGTTTTAAGAATTTTTACAGTTATAACAACACAGGAACCTATTCAGGCATTATTTTAGACATAGAAATTTTACGGGTCTTTACATTTCCTTGAGTTAGTGCTATTTTGTTTGAATCTCTAATTTCCTGTAATTGAATCCCTAATTTCCTGTAATTGGAACCCCTTACTAATTTCCTGTGATTGATACCCTTTACTGATTTTCGACTTCTAAATTATTTTCTTTCCTTTATTATGTGGTTGACTATACAGTTAATTGATTCTTATGTTATTTCCTTAATTAGAACCTCATGTACCTAGACTTAATCGTTTACTCTATACCTGTACTGTGTTTGAATTATTTCCTTAGCTATATTTCAACCATATATGATCTACTTCCTTATTTATTACCTGTCTTTTACCGTTTGAAGTTAACTCCCTTAATTGAAGGAGTACTTGCACTAATTTTTACTCTAATTGATTTCGAATTCTATAATTAATTTCTTACCTTATTTACCTAGCTTTCAAACTACTATATATAGTGCTCTCTTCTACTATCATAGGAGACTCATACACACACGAACTCACTGGTTCAAAACTCTCTCTCACATTTAAAAACTTTCTGCTAGTTCTTGCTACTTGCTGCTTCAACTGAATTAGCTGGCTGTAAGCCAAGGCTAATTATTGCACTCTACTACCCTATACTTAGTATCTTCTCTCTTTAACTGGTATGTTCTGATTTAAATCCAAGTTCCAAACTCAATGTGTTTACTTACTGATTTCGTTTACTAATCATCGGTCTACTTCTGTATATTGTTTAGCTTTTCAACATGTAATTAAACTGTTCACATTACTGCTTCACTCAGCATATTAGTTCTGTCCTAATTCAACTTAGGATCAGCATGTTTGTGAACTTGTTTAATCCCTTTATAGCATGTCCCAGCCTGACTCTGCTCTATTTATGTTTGTCTGGTTTCTAGTATAAACCTTTCTTTGCAAATCAATTTTGTTATCTTAAGTTGTCTGATTCTATGTTTAACTCTGTCCTCTTGGTACCATTAGCTATCCCCTAATCCCATAAACCAAAACCTCTATGTTTCTGCCTGTTATGTGTTCACCGTACATGCCCTATGTGTCCCCAGTTCCCAACTTCCCTTTGTGAAAGTCTGTTATTGAGCAATGTCAAATCTGCTTTCTCTATAGTTGATATGCTGTTTGTTTGGTTGACACTATTCTTGTTTAACTATTATACTATTAATCAACCCCTCTATTTTCATAAAACTTCTTCACTCAACTGAGTTCTTTTTTTCAATACTGTTTTCATATCAAAACCTTTTCAAAACTACGTCAAGCACTCTCACTCTACTCTTAGGTCCTTAGGTTCTTGTAACGACCCGACCGGTCGTTTTGCATTATCGGACCCCATTCCCCTAAATGAAACTTCCCATAGTGGCTTATTATGATTTATGACTTGTGGGGGCGGGTGGTCCGGGATTCAGAAGTATTTAGAGCAATATTGGAACACTTGGTTCCTTCAGGTTGGCCTTTAAGGCAAAGTTTGACTTCGGTCAAAATTTTGAGCAAACGACCTCGGAATCGAGTTTCGACGGTTCTGGTAGCTTTGTATGATGATTTCAGACTTGCGCGTATGTTCGGAATGAGTTTTGGATGACCCGGGCGCGTTTCGGCGCCCAATATCGAAATACGAATTTCCTTAAATAAATATTGTGGTTTGGGACGTGTTTTTGTGTAATCGAGGTCCGAACGGAATTCCGAGATCGGGAATAGTTCCGTTATGTCATTTATGACTTGCTTGAAAAATTTTGTATCATTTCGAGTAGTATAGTTCGGTTTGGCGCATCGTTAGCAAATTCTAGAACTTAAGGTTCAAAGTTTGATTCAATTTGGTTTTGGGGTCGGATTCTTAGTTTCGTTGTTGTTTTTCACGTTCCAAAAATTCGACCGAGTCTGTATCATGAATACAGACTTGCTAGTGCCTTTGGATGGGGTCCCGAGGGGCTGGGGTGAGTTTCGGACCCCTCAGAGCTAATTTCAAAATACCAGAAATTCCAGGTATGTTTTCTTTCTCCGCGTTCGCGGAGGGGTTACCTTCGTGAAGAAGGAACTGGGCAGGAGTGGTGAATTTCCTATGCGTTCGTACAAAAGGCACTGCGATCACGATGGGTTGGGCTCCTGACCCAGTGCGTTCGCACACATCCCCCGCGTTCGCATAGAGCCTGGCCATTGGGCCAGCCCAACTACCCCTTACCCAGTGCATTCGCAGGGCTCCCTCCGCGTTCACATAGAAGGCCCATGTGGGCCTGGTCATTTAAGGCATCGGGGACGCACTGCCCAGGCTGCGTTCGCATAGAGGAAACACTGGGCAGTGTGTTTTTATAGTGGGATTTAATTCATTTTCCTCATTTTCTTATTTTTTCTTGGGCCGATTTTTAGCATTCAAGAGGGGCAAACGACCTAGTTATTGAAGGTAAGTAAATTCTACCCTAGTATTAGTTTAATGCACAAATTACTAGTTAAATTAACTACCTAATTAGTGAAAATTAAGGATTTGAGGTAGTAATCTAGGGCTTTTGAAAATTTAGAAAATTACCCGTGCATTGGCTATGAATTTATACAAAAATCGTATATTAACGATCCTTAGGTTATGGGTGAGTGTTCCCTTCGAGAATTTTCGGAATCCGAGCATGCGGGCTTGGGGTTGGATTTTGGGATTTCTTCAAGAATGATGAATTTGACTAAATAATAGGAGAATTCCATGCTTTGAGTATAATTTGATATATTCACGTAATGTTTGGTAAGCTTCGAGTCCTTTGGGTGACGAGTTCGGAGTTTCGGGTGCATTCTTGACCCGGGGAGTAGGTGCGACGCGAGGTGAGTCGCCTTTCTAACCTCGTAAGGGGGAATTGTCCCTGTAGGTGTTTTAAATGCTATGTGTGATAATTGTTGGGGCTACGTACGTAAAAAGTGACAAGAGTCCGTACGTAGTGGCTATTATTATTATGTACGGGTAGTTAGGTCCACCTCATGCCTTGTGTTTTACTTGAAATGAACTATATTCATAATAAATTAAATGTTACATGCGGCTTATTTCCCTGAGATCATGGAATTTGAGAAATTTTTTAAGGAATTTTGTATGGAAAAGTAATTTAAAAAGGAATATTGTGTGTGCATATGACCGCTTCGCAATTTACATTCCGCGAGCTGAGTGTGATTTTCCCCACTCTTATGGGAGCGGGCCATACGCCATGGCGGATTAGAAGATGTACTTATGGTTTGGGTCGTTCGATCATCGATAGTGCATAGAGATGATTACTTTATGGCAGAGATGCACTTATGGTTCAGGCCGTTCGATCCTCGGCAGTGTATAGATGTGAGTACTTTATGGTAAGGTACAGTTATGGTTCGGGCCATTCGACCCTCGGCAGTGCACGGATACGACTATCTTATGGCTCAGGCCGGTTGTCCTTATCCTATATGCGCATGATTTATTTGTTACTAAATTCATGGACATTGATTTGACAGATATTTGGGGGAAGGTGAAGTAGTAGTTGTTTATTTATTTCCAGTACTTCCTTGGATTTCAGTGCCTTATATATATATTTGCTGCTTCACTGCCTTTACATGCCTACTGTTTTCATCATATTTTGTTAAATTATATTGTTGGACCTTAGTGAGTGTCCAGTCGACCTCTCGTCACTACCTCTTCGAGGTTAGGCGGGATACTCGCTGGGTATATATATATATATATATATTTATGTACTCATGCTACACTTTTGTACTTAATTGTACAGGTTCCGAGGCTGGTGCATCTGGTTGTCAGACCGGAGTTTGATTTTCATTATAGACGGACCTGACATCAGGATGAGCTGCTTTCTCCTGGCGATCTCAGATAGCACCATGTGGTTTCTCTTACTTATTTCCCGTCTATTTCTTTCAGACAGTGGGATTGTATACTATATCTTTTGTATATTCTGTTAGTATGCCCGTAGGACATGTGACACTAGTTCCTGGCACACACGTGATAGTTATTATGGATTACAGGTCTGTACATATATTGGCTCACGCCTCCTCATGACCACTTTTGATTAAAAACCGACTAATTATCCTTGTCGATTTATGTCTTAAGTTTTAAAAACTGAGTATATGTTGAAATGTTTAATCTAATAAGAAGGAACCCTTGGTAATTGAGTGTTGGCTTGCCTGACCCCGCTGTTGGGCGCCATCACGACCTAAGTTCGGATTTTGGGTCATGACAACATGGTATCAGACCACTAGGTTCACGTAAGTCTCACGAGTCACAGGCGAACCCAATAGAGTCTTGCGGATCGGTACGGAGACGTGTGTACTTATCTTCAAGAGGCTATAGGGTGTTAGGAAACCTCTCTTTGTTCTTATTCTGTCGTGCAATCGATGCTTTACTAAATCTCATTTTTCTATTCTCTCATAGATGGTGAGGACGCGTGCATCTGATGTTCCAGACCCGGGAGGTTCTGCTACCCCCGTTGTCCGAGGCTGCCGTAGAGGCCGTGGGAGGGCACCGACCCGAGGTAGGGGACGAGGGCGTCCCAGAGCTATTTCGGTTCCACCACCAGAGGACCCTATTATAGAGAAGCAGGACGAGGTGCCTCCAGCAGATCCTGCTCCACTAGACTTCGTGACGGCTCCAGGCTTCTAGGCAGTCATGGGCCGTATGATGAGATTTATGGACACTGTGTCCCAGGTTGGTTTATTTCCAGCAGATCCTGCCACTTCTTAGGCGGGAGGGGGATTCCAAACCCCTACTGCCTAGGCTGCAGGCTAGGCAACAACATTACATCATACCCCGGGTACACTGCCCGTGAGTGGGGTCCAGCCTGTTGCAGCAGCACCTGAGCCTAGACTAGCTGCGGACGGCGATCCGTAAAAGTTATTGGATAGATGGACTCGATTGCACCCTCCAGTCTTCGGGGGTGAGCGAGGCAAGGATGCATAGGATAGGTGCAGGGAAAGACTGCACAACATGAGGATACTAGAGTCCCATGGAGTGGATTTCACTACCTTCCAGTTGGAGGGCAGAGCTCGTAGGTGGTGGCGGTCCTATATTCTCAGCAGGCCAGCAGATTCTCCTCCTGTCACTTGGGAGCAGTTCACGCAGATGTTCCTGGATAGATATGTCCTTTGAGATGGAAGAGCTGTGGTATCAGTTTGAGCGGCTAGAGTAGGGACAGATGTTAGTGACAAATTATAAGGCCAGATTTTTAGAGTTGTCTCGCCATGCACTCATGATACTACCTACTGATGCAGAGAGGGTGCAGAGATTTGTGGCTGGGTTGCATCCAGGTATTAGGGCCACCATGGCCCGAGAGGTGGAGATGGGTACTCCTTATCAGCTCATGGTAGAGATTTCTCACAGAATCGAGGGGTATCGGTCGAGGAGCAGGGAGCAGGGGCAGTAGGATAAGAGGGCTAGATTCTTTGGGGGATTTCAGAGGTGCCCCAGCTAGGGGCAGAGGTCATTTTAGTAGTAGTCAGCCTAGTAGGCCTTCATATTAAGAACCTCCTCCGCCTCCCCGAGGTGTTGTAGTGAGGCCTCATTGAAGCGCCATGCCAGAGCGTTCCTACCGTCCTCCAGCCATTCAAAGTTCACCCAGTGGTTATCTCAGTCATCCGAGATCCTCCGACCCCTACTTCAGTGATGTGCCAGAGGGCCCACATCGCCCTCCGGCCATCCAGGGTTCTTCTTTGGGGCAGCAGACTATGGTACCTTGGGGTTGTTACGAGTGTGGAGAGCCAGGTCATATGAGGAGGCATTGTCCCAGGTTTCGGGGCAAGGCCGTACAATAGGGTTATCAGCCGGTGGGTCCAGCACTAGCAGTCCGGCCACCTAGAGGTGGAGGACAGGTCGGCGGGGGTCGTCCGAGACGTGGAGGCCAGTCAGGGGGAGGTCAGGAAGCTCCTGTTCACTCTGGTGGAGCTCAGTCTTCCGGCACTCCAGCTAGATTCTATGCCATGCTGGCCAGATCAGATGCAGTGGCCTCAGACGCCGTGATCACATATATTATCTCAGTATGTGGTAGAGAGTCTTCAGTATTATTTTATCCAGGATCCACCTATTCATATGTTTCAGCATTATTTGCTCATTTTCTGGATGCTCCTCGTGAGTCCTTGGGTTTTCCTATATATGCTTCCACTCCTGTGGGCGATTCTATGGTGGTAGACCAGATCTATCATTCTTGTATGATCACCTTCTGTGGGTTCGAGACCAGAGCAGACCTTTTATTGCTCGACATGATTGATTTTTAGGTTATTCTAGACATGGATTGGCTATCTCCTTATCATGCCGTGCTAGATTGCCATGCCAAGACAGTTACTTTAGCCATTCCCGAGTCGCCTAGGCTAGAGCAGAGAGGTTCCTCAGTTAGTGCAGCCAGCCGAGTTATTTCATTCCTGAAGACTCGACATATGGTCGAGAAGGGCTGTCTGGCCTATCTTGCTTATGTGTGGGACACCACCGCCGATTCTCCAATGATTGATTCAGTGCTAGTGGTTCGAGAGTTTGCTGATGTCTTTCCCTAAGACCTTCCAGGCATCTCCAGTTCGTGATATTGATTTCTGCATTGATTTAGCTCCAGGCACCCAGCCTATATCTATTCCTCCGTACCGTATGGCTCCGAAGGAGTTGAAGGAGTAGCTTGAGGAGTTGTTATCTAAGGGGTTCATCAGACTGAGTGTATCTCCATGAGGTGCTCCAGTTCTATTCGTGAAGAAGAAGGATGAGTCCATGCGGATGTGTATTGATTACCGCCAGTTGAACAAGGTCACCATTAAGAACAAGTATCCTTTGTTGCGCATCGATGATTTGTGTGACCAGTAGCAGGGTTCTCGGGTGTTTTCTAAGATTGATTTGAGATAGGGATATCATCAGTTGAAGATTCGGGCCTCAGATATTCCGAAGACTGCTTTTCGTACGAGATATGGCCACTATGAGTTCCTGGTGATGTCCTTTGGCTTGAACAATGCCCCAACAACATTCATGTACTTGATGAATATGGTGTTCACACCGTATATTGATTCCTTTGTTATTGTCTTTATTAATGACATCTTGATTTACTCACGTAGCCTAGGGGAGCACGTACATCATTTGAGAGTTGTGCTCTAGACCTTGCGGGAACAAAAACTATATGCTAAGTTTTCCAAGTGTGAGTTCTGTTTGATTCCGTAGCATTCCCGGGGCATGTGGTATCCGAAGAGGGTATCAAGGTTGATCTTCAGAAGATCGAGGTAGTTCAGAGTTGGCTGCATCCTACTTCAGCTACAGAGATCAGGAGCTTTTTGGGCCTAGCGGGCTATTATCGCCGATTTGTGGAGGGGTTATCTTCTATTGCAGACCCATTGACTAGACTGACTCAGAAGAACGCCCCATTTCGATGGTCTGACAAGTGTGAGGTGAGCTTTCAGAAGCTCAAGGCAGCATTGACCTCAACACCAGTTCTAGTATTGCCTTCCGGTTCAGGGATGTATACAATGTACTGCGATGCTTCACGCGTTGTCTTGGGATGTGTGTATATGCAAGAGGGGAGAGTTATTGCTTATGCTTCGCGCCAGCTAAAGGTTCATGAGAAGAATTACCCTATGCAGGATTTAGAGTTGGCGGCGATTGTTCATGCTCTTAAGATTTGGAGGCACTACTTGTATGAGGTGTCCTGTGAGGTTTATACAGACCACCGCAACTTGCAGCACTTATTCAAGCAGAGAGATCTTAATTTGAAGCAGTGCAGATGGCTCGAGTTGTTGAAGGATTATGATATCACCATTCTTTATCATCCGGGCAAGGCAAATGTGGTAGCAGATGCCTTGAGCAGGAAGGCGGAGAGTATGGTAGTTTGGCTTATATTGCAGCAGAGGAGAGATCTCTAGCCTTGGACATTCAGTCCTTGGCTAATCTCCTTGTGAGATTAGACCTTTCAGAGCCTCGCCGAGTTTTAGCACATGTGGTTTCTCAGTCTTCATTATTGCGGGAGATTAAGGCCCGACAGTTCGATGATCCGTACTTAGCAGAGCTTCGGGAGACAGTGGTACAGGGTGGTGCCAAGGAGGTTACTATTGGCGAGGATGGTGTTCTGAGATTTCAGGGCCGTCTATGTGTTCCTAACATTGATGGCATGAGGAGAGGATTCTAGAGGAGGCACACAGTTCTCGGTATTCTATTCATCCTGGTGCTACGAAGATGTATCGTGATTTGAAGCAGCATTTCTGGTGGCGGCGGATGAAGAGGGACATTGTGGAGTATGTGACTAGGTGTCTTAACTGCCAGCAAGTTAAGTATGAGCACCAGAGGCCAGGAGGCCTACTTCAGCAGATGCCCATTCATGTGGAAGTGGGAGCGTATCACTATGGATTTCGTGGTTGGGTTGCGTCGGACTTTGCGGAAGGTTGATGCGATTTGGTTCATTGTGGATAAATTGACCAAATCGGCATATTTCCTTCCTGTAGCTACTACATATACTTCTGAGTGACCAAACCCAGATCTACATTCGGGAGATAGTCCGGTTGCACGATGTGCCGGTGTCCACTATATCAGATCGAGGTCCTCAGTTCACCTCGCACTTCTGGAGAGCATTGCACAGTGGGTTAGACATCCAGATAGACCTCAACACAACATTTCACCCTTAGAGTGATGGCTAGTCGGAGCGTATAGTTCAGATATTGGAGGACATGCTCAGGGCATGCGTGATTGACTTTGAAGGTCAGTGGGACCAGTTCTTGCCTTTGGCCGAGTTTGCTTACAATAATAGTTATTAGTCCAGCATCGAGATGGCTCCATTTGAGGCTTTGTATGGTCGGCGATGCCGTTCTCCTATCGGGTGATTTGAGCCTGGCGAGGATAAGTTATATGGCACTGACCTGGTGAGCGATGCTTTGGAGAGGGTGAAGTTGATACAATAGAGGCTCCGCATAGCACAATCTAGACAGAAGAGTTACGCGGATCAGAGGGCGCATGATGTATCGTTTATGGAGGGAGACAAGGTTCTGTTAAAGGTCTTGCTGATGAAGGGTATTATGAGGTTTGGGATGAAGGGAAAGCTGAACCCGAGGTTTATAGGTCCCTTCGAGGTGTTGAGGCGAGTTGGGGAGGTTGCTTATGAGCTAGACTTACCTCCCAGTTTATCAGGAGTTCATCCGGTTTTTCATGTATCCATGCTCCGGAGGTACCACACCGACTTCTCTCACGTGGTTGATTTCA
Source organism: Nicotiana knightiana (assembly GCA_005239525.1). NCBI lineage: Eukaryota > Viridiplantae > Streptophyta > Magnoliopsida > Solanales > Solanaceae > Nicotiana > Nicotiana knightiana. Next base: position 30,049 of record MDKJ01073578.1, on the reverse strand, counting down.
GCACTATTCAGTTGGATGAGAGGTTGGGCTACGAGGAGGAGCCAGTTGCTATTATTGATAGACATGATCGCTAGTTGAGGTCCAAGTGAGTTTCTTTAGTGAAGGTCTAGTAAAGGGGCCAACCAATCGAGGAAGCGACTTGGGAGTCCGAGGAGGTCATGCGGAGCATATATCCACACTTGTTTAGCACTTCAGGTATGATTCTAGAACCGTTCGAGGACGAACATTTTTTTAAGAGGTAGAGAATGTAACAATCCGACCGATCGTTTTTGCGTTATCGGACCCTGTTCCCCTAAATGAAACTTCCCATAATAGCTTATTGTGATTTATGACTTGCAGGGGCGGGTGGTCCGGGATTCAGAAGTGTTTAGAGCAATATTGGAACACTTGGTTCCTTCAGGTTGGCCTTTAAGGCCAAGTTTGACTTCGGTCAACATTTTGAGCAAACAATCTCGGAATCGAGTTTCGACGGTTCCGGTAGCTTCGTATGATGATTTCAGACTTGGGCGTATATTCGGAATGTGTTTTGGATGACCCGGGAGCATTTCGGCACCCAATATCAAAATAAGAATTTTCTTAAGTTAATATTGTGGTTTGGGACGTGTTTATGTGTTATCGAGGTCCGAACAAAATTCCGAGACCGGGACCAGTTCCGTTATATCATTTATGACTTTCCTGCAAAATTTAGTGTCATTCCAAGTAGTATAGGTCGGTTCGACTCATTGTTAGCAAATTCTAGAACTTAAGGTTCAAAATTTGATTCAATTTGGTTTTGGGGTCGGATTCTTAGTTTCGTTGTTGTTTTTCACGTTCCAAAAATTCGAGCGAGTCCATATCATGAATACATACTTGCCAGTGCCTTTGGACGGGGTCCCGAGGGACTCGGATGAGTTTCGGACTCAGAGCTAATCTCAAAACACCAGAAATTCCAGGCCTGGTTTCCTTCTCCGCGTTCGCGGAGGGGTTACCGCGTTCGCGAAGAAGGAACTGGGCAGTGGTGGTGAATGCCATGTACGTTCGCACAAAAGGCACCGCGATCGCGATGGGTTGGTCTCCTGACCCAGTGCGTTTGCACACCTCCCCCGCATTTGCATAGAGCCCGACCATTGGGCCAGCCCAGCTACCCCTTACCGTGTCCGTTCGCAGGATTAGTTTTTATAGCAGGATTAGTTCATTTTCCTCATTTTCTTCTTCTTCCTTGGGGCGAGTTTTAGCATTCAAGAGGGGCAAACGACCTAGTTATTGAAGGTAAGTAAATTCTACCCTAGTATTAGTTTAATGCATGAATTACTAGTTAAATTAACTACCTAATTAGTGAAAATTAAGGATTTGGGGTAGTAACCTAGGGCTTTTGAAAATTTATAAAATTACCCATGCATTGGCTATGAATTTATACAAAAATTGTATATTAACGATCCATAGGTTATGGGTGAGTGCTCCCTTCGAGAATTTTCAGAATCCGAGCATGCGGGCCCAGGGTTGGATTTTGGGATTTCTTCAAGAATGATGAATTTGACTAAATAATAGGAGAATTCCATGCTTTGAGTATAATTTTATATATTTACGTAACATTTGGTTCGCTTCGAGTCCTTTGGGTGACGCGTTCGGAGTTTTGGGCGCATTCTTGACCCGGGGAGTAGGTGCGACACGAGGTGAGTTTCCTTTCTAACCTCGTAAGGGGGAATTGTCCCCCTAGGTGTTTTAAATGCTATGTGTGATAATTGTGGTCGCTACGTACGTACAAAGTGACGAGAGTCCGTACGTAGCGGCTATTATTATTATGTCCGGGTAGTTAGGTCCACCTCATGCCTTGTGGTTTACTTGAAATGAACTATATGCTTAATAAATTAAATGTTACATGCGGCTTATTTACCTGAGATCATGGAATTTGAGAAAATTCGTAAGGAATTGTTTACAAAAAAGTAATTTAAAAAGGAATATTATGTGTGCATGGGATCGCTTCGCAATTTACATTCCGCGAGCGGAGTGTGATTTCCCCCATTCTTATGGGAGCGGGCCCTATGCCACGGCGGATTAGAAGATGCACTTATGGTTCGGGTCCTTCGATCCTCGACAGTGCATAGAGATGATTACTTTATGGCAGAGATGCACTTATGGTTCGGGCCGTTCGACCTCGGCAGTGCATAGATGTGATTACTTTATGGTAAGGTGCACTTATGGTTCGGGCCGTTCGACCCTCAGAAGTACACAGATACGACTATCTTGTGGCTCAGGCCGGTTGTTCTTATCCTATATGCGCATGATTTATTTGTTATTAAATTCATGGACATTGATTTGACAGATATTTGGGGGAAGGTGACGTAGTAGTTGTTTATTTATTTCCAGTACTTCCTTTGATTTCAGTGCTTTATATATATATTTGCTGCTTCACTGCCTTTACATGCCTACTGTTTTCATCATATTCTGTTAAATTATATTGTTGGACCTTAGTGAGTGTCCAGTCGACCTCTCGTCACTACTTTTTCGAGGTTAGGCGGGATACTCACTGGGTACATATATATTCCCTTACTCATGCTACACTTCTGTACTTAATTGTACAGGTTCCGAGGCTGGTGCATCTGGTTGTCAGACCGGAGTTTGATTCTGATTATAGACGGACCTGACTTCACGGTGAGCTACTTTCTCCTGGCGATCTCCGGCAGCACCATGGTGTTTCTTTTGCTTATTTCCCGTCTATTTCTTTCAGATAGTGGGACTGTATACTATATCTTTTGTATATTCTTTTAGTATGCCCGTAGGACATGTGACACTAGTTCCTGGCACACGCGTGATAGTTATTATGGATTACAAGTCTGTACATATATTGGCTCACGCCTCCGCATGACCACTTTTGATTAAAAACTAACTAATTATCCTTGTCGATTTAGGTCTTAAGTTTTAAAAACTGAGTATATGTTGAAATGTTTAATCTAATAAGAAGGAACCCTTGGTAATTGAGTGTTGGCTTGCCTGACCCCGCTGTTGAGAACCATCACGACCTAAGTTAGGATTTTGGGTCGTGACAGTTCTGCCCCTCCATTGAGAACTGTGATGCACTGGGGCTGGCTCTTCCACACTGCACTTACTTATTTCTGGTTATGAAATCTGGGTGTGGGCACTTCCCGGGATCCTTGAGGTCCTTAGGGAACTCTGACACACCCGGATATGAGAAAGGCTATGAAACTCTGACAGTTGAGGTTATGAACATCTGGTATCCTCTACATTTGAGTCTGCTTCAGGCTCCGTATAATTTAACTTCTTCTTTTCTATCTATTTATGTAATTCCTTCAGCTATTGGTTTGTAATAATTATTGTAAACAGATATTGGGGATGGCTAGTGAAATAGGGAGGGTAGCTATATAGTTTTGTTAATATCATCGAGTAGAAAGCATGTTTAAGCTTTACATTATTTCTATCTGCATTAGAATCCATGTTTTCGGACCAACATGTTCATTCAAATCATGCCAAACATGCACTAGATATCATGTTCCTAGGATTTCATGTTTAGTATTTCACCATCTCATCCATGATTTATGTTTATCATTTAGAAATCCTGCTCCTAGGACAATAAACAACGTTAACATAAAATCTGTTACTCTTGTGCATTCAAAAAATCATGTTTCAATCATTCTGTAACTCTTTTGTGCATTTAGAAATCATGCCTTAGGAATTATGTTAATTTAAGGATCATTGACATAAAACTGTTGTTTCTGTGCATTTAGAAATCATGTATTAGGCACTCTGTTTGCATTTGCTTAACCACGCCTATTTTTAACTATTGATTCATGAAAAGGTAAAAAACAATCTCACATATGATTATCCTGTTTTAGATAAAACTGGCGACAATCCCTGCATTTTTGTAACATCTAGAACAGCATGCTTTTAGGTAAAAACAACTTCTGAACTATCTAAAGGTTAACAAGCTTAAAAATCAGTTGGCAAACTGATTAGGCCCCTGCTTCTGAGTTTATAAAAAATAAAGCTGCATATTTCTGTGCATTGACATTCACTTAGATATCCTGTCTTAGGATCCTGTCTAATAAAACTGCTTCTTGTTTGTGTTTGAGAGATGCTGATTATGTGCATTACTTGTAGAGGTAAATCTGGGCCTCATAACTGCTTTCCTGCATTTATCTGATCAGTCTTATTTGTTCTTGCCTTTCACTTAGAATTTTATCCTTTTAAAGCCTTAGGGGTCTGTCTAGAACTACCTATACTTAGAGGTCCTAAATTCCTCCAGGACCCTTAAGAAGGGACGAGTAACAACATGCATAGAGATCGCTAAATTTGCTTAACAACCGCTAAGGGGTGGGGTAAAGGGAGATATGGATATAATGGCCGGTGCGCTAATGCCACGTGTAGCCCCTCACTGAGGACGATTACCGGGCATTGTATTGATGTGATCCTATAGGATAAACAACGTAGGACTCCCCTATTCCCTACATATGTGTGCTTAGACTGCAAATCTTTTCAAAACCATTACTTGTTTCCATGTGTATACTTTGACTGCTTATTTGCTACTTACTTAAATTCAAAAAGTTTGTTTGGCCGGGAACCACAATTGTGGACTTTGAGGGGTTCCTAACACCTTCCCCTTGGATTAATTTCAAGGCCTTACCCAATCTCTGATTATTCAATTAGCGTTATTGTAACCCTTAATAGGTGCCCTAACAGACCTTAATTCGTTAGGTGGAGACTCTTCAAGTCCTTCACATCCCTTTTCCCAAAAGAAAATGAGTTGTCCCAATAACGTCAAAAACCCTGACTAATCCGAAAGGAGAGGAAAAAGGGGACGCGGCAACCGTTACACCCTAATATTTTAAGATGATTCAAAGATGGCTTCCTTTTGTATAACCTTTCATAAGGAGACATATTGGAAATAATTTAACTGGGAATTCTGTTAGTTGAATAGACTGCTGCTAAAATGCAGTGCCCCTAGAATTTGATAGGTATATTTTCTTGAAACCTTATAGATATGGTGACTTCTAAGATATGCCTATTCTTCCTTTCAACTACTCCATTTTGCTGAGGAGTGTAGGCACATGTTCTTTGGTGTATAATGCCTAGGTTCTTGAAAACGTGATCACATAATCTATTGACAAATTCAGTCTCATTATCAGTTCTAATAATCTTGATGCTTTTATCAAACTGATTTTTAACATAGCTGAGAAAATGTTGTAGAGATAAGCACACATCAGACTTTTACTTTATCAAAAACACCCATGTCATTCTGGAGTAATCATCTACTACAGTTAGAAAGTACTTGTTGCCATCAAATGTAGGTATATATGGTCCCCACAGATCTACATGAATCAAATCAAAACAGCTAGAACTCTGAATACAACTTGAAGGAAATGGTAATCTTGTATGTTTAGCACATGGACAGAAAATACATTTGTTTATCCTTTCCTTTATAGTTTGTACACTAATAGGTAGTATTCTTTTTAAGACTAGTTGACATGTGTCCAAATCTTCTATGCCAAAGATCCACCACTAATTGGTTATCTGCAGAGGTCCCAACTCCTTTTGCAGCAACTGCAAATATCTTATTGTTGTGAATCGCTTGAGCTAACAGTAGATATATTCCATCATCTTCTTTACCAATCTCCTTCACCCTCCCAATGAAGAGATCTTGAAACACACAAAAATCAGGGAAAAAAGTAGCTGAGCATTGTAACTCTTTTGTCAGTTTAGAGACTGATAATTGCATTTTATTTAAATTGTGGGACATAAAACACATTTGACACAATATTTGTGTCAGATATAGAGCTAGTTCCTTATGTGTAACCAGGGTTGTATCTCCATTTGGTAATGATATCCTTTTTGGATTTTCAAATTCAACTGTTGTTGATTTGTTGAGCATACCAATTTCTGGAACCATATGGTTAGTAGCTCCTGTATCCACAATCCAAGTTTGACTGTCTTTTGACACTAATAATGCCTTATCAGTACTATTTTGACTATCTTTTGATACTAACAATGTGTAACGGCCCGACCGGTCGTTTTGAGCTCTAGCACGTCATTCAGCGGTTTGAGGCCATGAGCAGCTTTATTTCAGGTGATATGACTTGTCGGTGTGGTTGGAATTGAATTTCGGGAAGTTTAGAGTCAATTTGGAAAGAAAATCCTCATTTCAGAAGCCTTAAGTTGGAAGAATCGACTAAAATTTGGATTTTTGAATAAACGACCTCAGAATCAGGATTTGAAGGTTCCAGCAAGTTTGTATGATAATTTCGGACTTGGGCATATGTTCGGATCAAGTTTTGAATGACCTGGGAGCGTTTCAGCGTGTATTGTGGAAGTTAGCACTTTAAAAGAAACTTCATAAGTTTGGGTTGAAGTGCATTTCAGTGATGTTGATGTCCGTTTGGGATTTTGAGTCTAGGAATAGCTCCGTATGGTGATTCGGGAGTTGCGAGCGCGATCATAAGTGAATTCGGAGGTCCCTAGGTTATTTTGAAGTCATTTGGCTAAAGATAGTAATTTTAAGGATTTTTAGAAATCCGATTGGAAGTGGAAATTTTGATATCGGGGTCGGAATGCGATTCTGAAAGTTTGACCAGGTCCATAATGTTGAATGTCACTTGTGTACAAAATTTAAGGTCAATCGGACTTGACTTGATAGGTTTTAGCATCGAATATAGAAGTTGGAAATTCTAAAGTTCATTAAGCTCGAATTTGAGTGCGATTCATGGTTTTGGCGTTGTTTGATATAATTTGAGGCCTCGGGCAGGTCGCCATTATATTTTGGAGCAGGTTGGTGTAATTGGACGGGGTCTCGGGGGCCTCGGGTGGATTCCGGGTGGTTAATAGATCAAATTTGAAGTTGAGAGAAAGCTAAGGATGATGTCATCTGGTGTAACCGCACCTGCGAGGTTTTAGCTGTAGGTGCGGCACCGCAGGTGCGGCTAGGGTGTCGCAAAAGCGGAAAAAGATGGCTTGGCTGGGGGCCACACGTGTGAGGTTATTTTCGTACCTGCAAAGGCGCAGATGCGAACGAGGGAGAGCAGGTGCGGAGCCGGCTAGGGAATGAGGAAGCCGCATGTGCGAGAGTTTGGTTGCACCTGCGGGCTCGCAGGTGCAGGCGTAGTTACCGCAGGTGCGGAAGGACTGGAGGCAGTGTGCATTTTTATAACCGAGGTCTTGGCTATTTCTATTCATTTTTCTCTTGGTTTGGCGATTTTTGGAGAGCTTCAAGTGGGGATTTTTGTCTTCTATGTCAAGGTAAGTTGTTTCTACTCATTCCAAGTTAAATACAAGTTTTATACATGGATTTGAACATGAAAAATTGTGGAAAAAGTTGGAAATTTTGAAGAAAAACCTAGAATTTGCATTCTTTGATTTTGACCACGAATTTGAGCATGAAATTAGAGTAAATTGTATATTTGAGTTAGTAAGGCTATGGGTAGAGTTTATCTTCGAGAAATTTCGGAATCCGGGCACGTGGGCTCGAGGGAAATTCGGTCAACTTTCCGATCGGAGTTAGGAATTTATTTGAATTGAATTTTTACATGTATTAGAGTATATTTTCATTCGTTTGCCCTTTATTTGGATAGTTTTTGGGCTTTGTGCATCAATTTGAGTCGTCGAAAGGGCTTGGAGGCCGGTTGTGAATCTTTGGAGCAAGGTAAGTCTCCTTTTTAACCTTGTGAGGGTGAATTGTCCCCATAGGTGAACTAATCGAATGTGTGCTACTATTTGTGGGGGGTACGTACGCACGAGGTGACGGGAGTCCGTGCGTAACTACTATCATGCTTGTGTCTGGGTAGTCTAGGACCCACTAGCATGTCTTACCTGTTGTACTTGTAATTTTGCTAATGACATTAGACTGTTAATATTATCGAATTAGTAACTAAATACGCAAGAAGGTTGAAATTTATTTTCCTTAATCATCTAGAAACATAATGGATTTTTCCTGGGATAATTTTTTTCCCGATAAAGCATGTTTTATTTACCATACTTGTAACCTCACTGATAAATTTATAATATTTAAAACCTTATCTAACTTGGCAATTGAATTTCCAGAAAAGACTTAAATACCATCTTCGTGTCCATTAAAAGAGAATTTTATCACTTCCTTGAGTAACTGTTTTCCTGATAAAATGTGAAATTATTGTGTGAATATCTGTATTTATGAGTACCTGAGTCGCATGTATGATTTGCGAGCAGGGTAACTCTATTATTTATATATGACCGCGTCGCATGATCGATTCACGAGTGGGGGAATAGATGCATCTATGGTTCGAGCCGTTCGACCCTTCGGCAGTGCATAATTTATTATTGTTGGTTCCACCCGTTCGACCCTCGGCATTGCTTGCGCATGATATATGCTACGTATTTTCGGTGATTTTTACTTGATTACTAGCCTGGAAATTTTAAATTTGTCAACTGAAATGACGAGGATTTAAGAATACTAAATGTGAAAGAAGCTGCTGTTTTTTGTCGCTACTTGTTAAATTTCCTATGATATCCATGCTTAGTTTCACCCTTGATTTCATTAAATTGACCTCTAGCAAGTGTCAAATTCGACCTCTCGTCACTACCTTTCCGAGGTTAGGCGGGAGACTTACTGAGTACACGTTGTTTTCGTACTCATGCTACACTTGCTGTGCATTTTTATTGCACAGGTACATTCATTGATAGTGGCCCTGCTTGACTCAGTGATGTGACTGACTTGGAGACTTAGACGAGCTGCACCATCCGGAGACGACCCGCAGCCGGCAGAGTCTTCCTTAGATGTATTGCATTTATTTTAGATTCCTTGTCCAGTTTGTATTCCGGACAAGTATTGTAGTACATGTATAATTCTTAGATATTTGCGTATGCACTTGTGACACCGGGTTCTGAGGAAATTATGGGATGTATTCACTATTTAAATTTGGCAAAGATATTGTTGATTTCTCAGTGGAAGTTCGCTAATTATTATTTAAGAAAATGAAAAAGGAGTGACTTCAAGAATTTTAAAACTAAAAATTTTATTAACTATTTAAATGATTGGTTTGCTCGATAGTGGTGTCCGGTGCCATCACGACCTTAGTGGATTTGGGTCGTGACAACGTGGTATCAGAGCACTAGGTTCCCTTAGGTTTCACGAGTCATGAGCAAGTTTAGTAGAGTCTTGCGGATCGGTCTGGAGACGTATGTACTTATCTTCGAGAGGCTACAGGGCTGTTAGGAGTACTTCCCTTCTTGATTCCTCATCGTGCGATTTGATTCCCTTTAAGACTTATGCCTACGTTTCTTCTTACTCAATCTTATACGTCTCAACGCTTGCTATAAATCGGGAATTTGAGGAATTGTAATGGTACTACAGATATGGTGCGTGATGTTTTTCCATGCGTAGTTGGTTGTGACTATGCTTAGGTTGTTATGGTGCTTATGATTGGTCACCGCACGGTATTGACGTGGTGATAGGAAGCTTTCCCATGTGTTGGGACAATGAACGACTTGGGAGGAGGTCTTCTCAGAGTGTATTTCGAGATTTCAGTATTTTAGTTTTGGCGGAGGAAAGGCAATTGAACTATGAATCCCCAATTTGGGTTGAAAGAATAATAAGACTTGGTGTTTTCAAGCGAGGTGGAATATTCAACTGTGATGTGGTATCGATGTTTTTGATCGAATAGAAGGTTTTAAGTTTGTCGGTGCTATGGTTGCTTCGGTGGCATTGGATCAAAGTGTTGTGAAGTAATATTGAAGAAGCGATTGTCAGATGTCGTGGTGTGCGGTGGTTCAGTATTGAATAAGTATTTCTAATAAAGATGACTCAAGAAAGACGATCTTCGGAAAGGTCTGAAGTTGTGGTGATCTGCTGGTTTAAGTTCTACAAGTATAGTTATTGTCCTAAGGCAACGGCTGGGCAGCAAGGGACGAGGAAGGGCACGTGGGAAGTGTCAGGTGATGGTTAAATTTCTAAAGGGCCAGGTGTAAGAAATGAAATTCAGGCAGTTGCTTGCAGGAGTGAGTTTAACCAAAGTGGGAGAGTGGAAGTGTAGCATATGAGTTTGGTGGTAAGATAGATACACCTCTTGAGGGGAAGTTTGGAGTGATTTGGGAATTTTAGTGGACGATGATGGGGTCCACTGACTTAAATTGAAATATTGTCTATTTCGGCGGAAGGTTGGATATGACAGAGAGGAGTTGTTCGGGATGATGAAGGATGCAATATAGCGGTGAATTGGAAGATATTATCGTGCATTTAGTAGATGTCCATGAGGAGCGGACAGACTGGTAAGGTTGATAAACAAGGACAAGCATAAGATGGGGTATTGATATCGTAGAGATTGTGCAGTACAACATCATTGGAAGGTGTCAGTTGGTAATTTAATGCAAGAGGGTTATCTCTTGTGAGCAGGTTAGCGGTCGTGTGGTTGGCAAGTTTCTACGAGGAATTCTAGTGGCTATTCGGTGGGAGGCCGAATAAGTGAGTGATGCTAGAGAATTAGAGTATTCATGGAATGCTAACACGAGAATTTAGAAGAATTTGACGGGTTGTTTGAGCAAGATCATGTCAGCAATGGAGAAAGAAGTTCGGTGGGGTCCAGAGTGGTGCAAGGAGCAGCTTCGGGCTAAGTGGGAGAGTCCCACCGCCTGCGATTGGGTTGCAGGATTATCTTCTCATGGGGTTGCGGATTATCGGCGTATTGGCAAGTTATTGCAGCTAAGGGGAAATGAGTAGAATAGTAATTGAGCATGAGATTTGATAAAGGTGTGCAAGGGTTGGCCTTATTGAATCAGGTTTAGGCTTTGGAAAGATTCGGGATTTATGCTTAGTGCAGAGGTAATTCACAAGGGAAGGGATTTAGTCGGGTGCTTTATCAAGATGGGTGTTCAGGTGCCAGCGAAGCCGTAGAGTTGATTATATTCGGGACCAAGCCAGAGTGGGTGACTCTCAGCAATGGTTCCAATGAATCCAAAAGGTTAAGAATGCGGTGCTTAAGGGTTTCGTGTCCGCAGTATGGCTAAGGATCGGGCCTTGCAATAGATTGTGATAGGAGGCCCGGGATGTTCCATGATGTTTTCGGCTTGCAGTATGGTATTGTAGAAATGAGAGAAATAGACTCCGGACTTGTAGGAAGATTTCCAGGATGGGTATCTCAGTCGAAGAGCTGAATGCGCGAGCAAGGAGGGCATGGGACGGTTCATGGGTTTGGAGATAATGTGGTTTCGTGATATAAGGTCGCTCAAGAGGAGGGAGGATTTGAGTTCACAATGTTTGGATGAGGCTATTGTTATTTCTAAGTCAAGTAAAGGGTAAATTGGGACAAAAAAGATTGGTTAGCCATGGTTGAAAGGGCACATTAATGGCAGTGATCAGTTCCTTCAGCGTGATTAAGTTATGCATGTGATTTGTGACGGTATGTGCGAGGCTTATCGTTCGCCGTGATAGATTTTATTTGGAAGCATTCAAGCACTATGGCCTGTCATGGGTAGGCGGATCCCGGAAGGATTATGGTGGTATAGACTATTCCTTAAGGATTGCATGTATTGTGATTGTGGGAATTCACTCGTGAGTTGTGGTGGTTCTCTTGAATTGAGGTAGATAAACGGTCTTTATATGATGAAGTGTTTACCCTATTAGTGGTTCAGGACTTATGACGAGATTCATGTGCCAATGCATATTGGCATGTTAGGTGCAGTGAACGGTATGAACTTTGGAAGCGAGGATCAAGGTTGCGGTTCGGTGTTGACAAGGATGTCATAAGCTTGGATAAGAAAGAAAAAGGGATTTGAATGTTTAGAGTAAGCTGGCGTTGTCTTCAGTGTCACTTGAGATCGATGTTTGGTGAAAGAGGCTTTGCATCCTAGTTATGGGTTCCCGATTTGTTTTACAACGTTAGTGTGGCCAGTGGTGGATGTGCAGACTTGCTACCTTGTGTGGAAGGTCATGGGAGCGTGACCATGGGATTATCGTATGAGTGTGACATGTAGTCACTTAATGGATTGAAGATTTGGACTGAGTATAAAGAAGTGTAATATTGCTTATTTGAGAATTTATGCCTGGAAGGCGTTCGGTTCATTTGGTTGTGGATTGTGGGATGTTTGTCCCGGCTATGATCGTTGTTCTTGCGTATTATGAGAGGAAGTGGGTTAATATGGACCCAGGTAAGGTTATTAGTCTAGTGCAGTACGAGCAAAATCGGCTTGAGGTTTGTGAATGGATTCAAATATGATTATGGGCTCTATGTGAGTCAGATGTGTTCATTTCAATATAGAGCTTCTCATAGAGAGGTATTAGATCATTAGATGTTGTTCCATCTCCGTCCATTTCATGTAATATTATGTTGTGTCATGTGAGTTGTGGAACAGCTTGATAATTTCTTATGTATTGAGATTTATGCATAGTGATGATGTTGTGTGAGCAGGATAGCTCTTGAGATTCAGATTATATATATCACACCTCAACTGTGCTTGAGTTTTGTAGCATATGGCCCTATCAGTCTCCCCAGGATGGTATTATGCACTTAGTGTGCTTGTGACCGATATTCAGTATTTCGTGGTAATGAGTAATTTAGCTCGGTTGTATCTCCTTACATGAATTTTATGTTATTTGGATCAGGTGGCACGTTGCCACGATTATGTTATTTGGATCGGGTGGCACACCGCCACGGGCATGTTATTTGGATCGGGTGGCACGCCGCCACATGCATGTTATTTGGATCGGGTTGCGCGTCGCAACAATGTGATGTTAAGTACGGTGCCCTATATCTTTTTTCTTGTGTTTTGCTTTCTATTTTCCGAGGAGAGTTCATAATAAGTTGCGTGAGTTGAGTAGTCCTTTATGTATCATGTTCGAGTCATGGCCTATTGGCGCGTTGTGGTATCATGTGAGACTGTTGGTCATGTTTGGGGTAATTTGTTGCCTGAGTAGTTCATTTTGGGGTGAGACGAGACTATCGGATCAAGGATCAATGCGATAAGATTATGTGAAGTATATTAAAGGAAAAATACCATCATTTGGTTAGTAATGAGGTGATGATTCTAGGCAAGAGGAGAGATTCAATGCTTGGTTGACTCTGCAGTTGGTTGTGAATTTATATACATCTCCTCCGTTGTGGTGGTATCATAAGCGTTATGGAAGGACCTATATATATGTGTCATGAGGTGCATCGGGAGCATCAAATTCGTGAAATTTTGGCTATTAAGGTTCAAGGAATGTCATTGTGGTTAGATGATGAATTATGCGGTGCATAGTGCTAATTCAGCAAAGGTATGCATTCATGTTCTAGTACATCCTGTGGTAGTTGATATGGTGTTCATATATTGGAAACAAGCCTGTCAGAGGATTTTGGATGATGAAGACTTGGTTCTAAGGCCCATTGCCTAAGTGAAAGAGGATATCTTCGGATTTGACCGAGCTAATGTACTCAATTGGGTTGTGGTAGCACGGGCAGGTGCACGAGGTGTTAAACAGTGATTTCTGATAACTCCAGAGCAGTTCTTAGCACGTTCAAGGACGAACGTATGTATAAGTGTGAGAGAATGTAACGACCCGACCGGTTGTTTTGAACTCTAGCTCGTCGTTAAGCGGTTTGAGGCCATGAGCAGCTTCATTTCAGGTGATATGACTTGTCGGTGTGGTCGAAATTGAATTTCGGGAAGTTTAGAGTCAATTTGGAAAGAAAATCCTCATTTCAGAAGCCTTAAGTTGGAAGAATCGACTAAGATTTGGATTTTTGAGTAACGACCTCATAATCAGGATTTGAAGGTTCCAGCAGGTTCGAATGATGATTCTGGACTTTGGCATATGTTCGGATCGAGGTTTTTATGACCCGGGAGTGTTTCGGTGTGTATTGTGGAAGTTAGCACTTTAGGAGAAACTTTATAAGTCTTGCCCGTGACGTTGAATGTGACTTGTATGCAAAATTTGAGGTCAATCGGACTTGACCTTATAGGTTTCGGCATCGAATATACAAGTTGGAAATTCTAAAGTTCATTAAGCTCGAATTTGAGTGCGATTCATGGTTTCAGCGTTGTTTGATATGATTTGAGGCCTCGGGCAGGTCTGCATTATATGTTGGAGCAGGTTGGTGTTATTGGACGGGGTACCGGGGGCCTCGGGTGGATTCCGGGTGGTTAACGGATCAAATTTGGAGTTGAGAGAAAGCTAAGGCTGCTGTCATCTAGTGTGACCGCACCTGCGAGGTTTTGGCTGCAGGTGCGGAAATGCAGGTGCGGCTAGGGTGTCGCAGAAGCGGAAAAGGATGGCTTGGCTGGGGGCCGCAAGTGCGAGGTTATTTCCGCACATGCGAAGGCGCATATGCGGATGAGGGAGCGCAAGTGCGGAGCCGGTTAGGGAATGAGGAAGTCGCAGGTGCAGGCATAGTCATCGCAGGTGCGGAAGGACTGGAGGCAATGTGCATTTTTATAACCGAGGTCTTGGCCATTTCTCTTCATTTTTCTCTTGGTTGGGTGATTTTTAGAGAGCTTCAAGTGGGGGGTTTTCGTCATCTATGTCAAGGTAAGTTGTTTCTACTCATTCTAAGTTAAATACAAGGTTTATACATGGATTTGAACATGAAAAGTTGTGGAAAAAGTTGGAAATTTCGAAGAAAAACCTAGAATTTGCATTCTTGGATTTTTACCACAAATTTGAGCATGAAATTAGAGTAAATTTTATATTTGAGTTAGTAAGGCTATGGGTAGAGTTTATCTTCGAGAAATTTTAGAATCTGGGCACGTGGGCCCGAGGGAAATTTGGTCAACTTTCCGATCGGAGTTAGGAATTTATATGAATTGAATTGTTATAAGTATTAGCGTATATTTTCATTCGTTTTCCCGTTATTTGGATAATTTTGGGGCTTTGTGCATCAATTTGAGTCGTCGAAAGAGCTTGGAGGCCAGTTGTGAATCTTCGGAGCGAGGTAAGTCTCCTTTCTAACCTCTTGAGGGAGAATTGTCCCCATAGGTGAACTAATCGAATGTGTGCTACTATTTGTGGGGGCTACGTACGCACGAGGTGACGGGAGTCCGTGCGTAGCGACTATCATGCTTGTGTCTGGGTAGTCTAGGACCCACTAGCATGCCTTACCTGTTGTACTTGTAATTTTGCTAATGAAATTAGACTGTTAATATTATCGAATTAGTAACTGAATACCCAAGAAGGTTGAATTTTATTTTCCTTAATCATCTAGAAAGAGAATGGATTTTTCCTGGGATAATTGTTTTCCCGATAAAGCATGGATTATTTGCCATACTTGTAACCTTACTGATAAATTTATAATATTTAAAACCTTATCTAACTTGGAAAATGAATTTCCAGATTTTTTTTTTTTTTTGGTAATTATAAATTTTATTACCAGGAAAACATTTACATATTGTCTCAATAACCTCTAAAGTTGGACATCATTCCCAACTTTAGTCTGCTTCAGTTTCTTCTACTACTACATACAACAACTATAACTATACTATAGGATTTACTTATTCTAGCTTGGATAGTAGTCAACTTGCTTGAGCTTTGCTACCAGCTTCTTCTTCATTCTTCCTCTGCAGTGAATGTCTTGAATAATCTGCCTTACTATAACTTCTGCTGTCTTCGTCTTCTGTTGGAAAAGTTTTCCATTTCTATTCAACCAATTGTAGTACACACTACCTGCTAATGCCATGCGATATATCTCCGCTCGTGAACTGTTTCCAGAAGAATATTTGTGAACCCATTTCAGTTCTTCGTCCCATCTCATAGCTAGTCTCTGAATTCCCTGCCACTTGAGCATTTTTTTCCATACTTGAGCTGTGCTTGGACACTTGAATAGTAGATGCTGGATGTCTTCTTCCTCAGTATCACATAATGGACAAACTGTATCATTCCCAGATTCTATTTCTTTAATCTCACCTTTGTGTATAGTTTGTCTTGTATTGCCAAGTATAATATGAACAACCATTTAGGATTTCCCTGGTTGTTGCATATTAGCTTCCTCCATTGGACTTTAGGATATTTATCTCTCATATTGTTATACACTAGTTTGATCACATATTCCTCCTCATTTATGAACTCATCTATAGTTACTCCAGCTTCTTCTAAATATTGTTTAGCTTTCAAAATCTTCTGTATCACCCAGGATGCTTGTGGAGCATTACTGTCCCATGCTTGACCTCCTTTTATATATTAATTATGTACACATTGAATCCACAATCTATCTTTCTTCTTACATGAATTCTAAAAATGTTTGAGTATGGCAGCTTTGTTCCATGCATGTATGTCCACTATGTTGAGTCCTCCTGCTGTTTTTGGTAAACACATTCTATCCCATGCTATTAGAGCCTTTTTTGAACACTCATTATTCCCATTCCACAAAAACCTCCTACATATTTTCTCAATCTTTTGTATCACCTTCTTAGGCAGTATGAATACCTGCGACCAAAATTGCTGAATGGCTATAAGTACACTTCTAATTAGTTGCAGCCTACCAGCATAAGAAAGCATCTTTGTTGTCCATGAAGTCACTCTCCCTATCATTTTTTCCAAAAGAGGTTGACATTGGCCAATAGTCAACCTTTTTGAACTCAGTGGAACTCCTAGATATCTGAATGGTAGAGATCCTACTATGAATCCTAACTCCTGTATGATTTATTTCTGGATCTGTTCTGGAACCCTTCCAAAATACACAACACTCTTCCCTTGATTTGCTATAAGTCCAGAAGCCATAGAGAACTGTTGGAATTGTTTGTAAAGTAATTGAGTAGATACTACATCTCCTCTACAAAATAATAATAGATCATCCGCACATCCCAGCTGTATTATGCCCATTTTATCACACCTTGGATGGTAGTTAAAGTCTGGGTTTCCTGCCAACTTCCTTAATGATCTATTGAGATATTCCATAGCAATCACAAATAGGAATGGTGACAAAGGGTCACCCTGACTTACTCCTCTTTTAGCATCAAAAGGAACACTTGGTTTTCCATTTATAATCACAGAATATGATACTGTTAATATGCATACCATGATCCATTTCACAAACACTTCTGGGAAATTGAGTGTATTTAGGACTTGCTCCAAAAATACTCATTCTTTAGAATCATAAGCTTTTTACATGTCAATTTTGATCATGCATCTTGGTGATACCCCTTTCCTTCCATACTCTTTCACTAGCTCATGACTAAGTATTATATTGTTAGTAATAATCCAGCCAAGAACAAATGCAGCTTGACTCTTGTCAATAATCTTATCCATGACTCCCTGTAGCCTACCAGTCAACATTTTGGATATAATTTTGTACAATGTGGAACAACAGGAAATAGGTCTGTACTGCTTTACTGAAATGGGATTTTTGACTTTAGGCACCAGTGTTATAGCTGTACATTTATTGGTTCATATAATTTCTGGGTCTCAAAAAACATTAGAACTGCATCAGTTACCTCATCTCCAACTGTGGACCATGCTTTCTTGAAAAATAATGAGTTGAAACCATCTATTCCTGGGGCATTGTTGCCATCAATCCCCTGAAATGCTTGCCAAACTTCTTCTTTGCTGAATGGTTTAATAAGCTGCATTTGTTGAGCTCTTGATAGTACAGGTTCTCTTCTCATATCTTCTATGTTTTTTAACTGCATGAAGTATTGGATTTGCATCACTTAGTAATCCTTTGTAGAAATTCAATATCTCCTCTTCTATCCCTTTTTCTCTCTGCACAATCACCCCTGCTGCATTTGTAATTTCTTAAATCTCATTCTGGGCTTTCCTGCTTTTGATGCATGCAAAAAAATAGGCTGAATTAAAATAGCCATTTGACTCTAGACTTCTTCTTGTAAATGCTTTCCTCTATTACATCCCATTTCTCCAGTTGTGTTCTAAGTTCCTTTTCCATCTCAAATTCATGAGGATCCTGGTCAGTAGTTCTTATCTATTGCTGCAATAGTTGAAGATCATTTCTGATTCCTTTTATCTTGTCATTAACCGTAGCAAACTCCTTTGTATTTAGGCCTTTCATTGCTTGCATCATATGCTTCATCTTTATCCACACTTTTTCATATACACTGCATTTGTACTAATCTGCCAGCTATCTGCTACTATCTTCCCAAAGTTAGGCTCATCAGCCAAGCAGTTCATGAATCTGAATGGTCTAGTTGTGGCCTTCTTTTGTCTCCCCAATTCTATACACAAAGGTGAATGATCAGAGAAATATGGATCTAAAATATGTACTTGATTAGGAGGAATATTATTCATCCATTCTCCATTTACTAGTTCTCTATCAATTTTACTAAATACATGGTTGTTAGTCCACGTAAATTTCCTCCCTATTTCCTTCAGTTCAGTCATACCAGCATCTTCTATGAATTCCCTAAAATCCCTTATCTCATGATATTGCACCATATTTCCATGAACTCTATCTTCTATTTCAAGTACCACATTGAAATCACCCATCAAATGCCATGGAGCTTGTTGTCTATTTTCTATCTCTTTAATCTTTCTCCATAGTTCCTTCCTATCTTGAATTGCATACAACCTATAAACAACAGTGAAGTTAACTGCTACTGTAGCAGTTTTAATTTCAGCTTGTATGTATTGACTATGTACACTAATCTTTTTCACTGTAGCAGCTTTTGGATCCCATAATAGCCATATTCTCCCATTATTGTTTGTTGAAGTATTTGAGATCGCTTCCCATGTAGGTACTATTTTATCCATCATCTTCCCCTCCTTAACTTCCTTTACTCTATGTTCTATAATAGCTATAACATTCACTTTATTCACCTTAATAAACTCCCTTAGCTCCTTTTGCTTATACACCTTATTCACACCCCTCACATTCCAAGTGACAATCTTCATCTTACTAATGGAGGAAATGATCTTGCCTAATTGATTCCCCTTTGGTACTCTGCCCCTTCTTATACTGTTGTTCATATTGTATTACTATGTCATTACCTTCATTAATACACTTAGCTAGTGAACTAAAGCCATTTGTTGTGTCAATCTCCTTGTCTTGGCTGCCTCCACTTCTGCTCACTTTATTTGCTGACTTTGTTCTCACCATTGTCCAGCCTTCTGCTTGTGTTACTGTTCCATTGGTCTGCCATCATTCTCAGCTTCTCTCCCATTGTTCATTTGCCCATTTCTCGTTTGTTTTGTTACTGTTTCATTGAGTTGCTCAGTCTTTTGGTCATTTGTCTTCATCGGATCACTCCTTCTCCACACTTGCATAGGTTTTACTTGCTTTCCCCTTAGGCCTTGAACTGGTTGCTTATGTGTTTTCACATTCTTACAGTTATGCCCTATTTGAAGGCATACTGCACAATACTGAGGTTCCCAATCATATTGTACTTCCTGCTCAAACAGTCCTCCCTTAGGATCCTGCACAACAATACTCTTTGGAAGTGGCCTAGTGATGTCCATTTCAATAAGAACCCTTGCATATGAGATGCGTGCAATATTGGTGGTACACTCATCAGCATAAACAGGAGTTCCTAATCCACTACTAATTTTACTCAATGACGTCTCACCCCAGCAACTTAGAGGAAGTTTAGGAAACTTCACCCATATAGGTATTGTTTTAAGTACTTCATTCTGGAAGTTTAAATCTGCCGACCATTGCTTCATTATCACATGCCTATTGTTAATTGTATTAGGTCCTGATAGTAGCACCTCATCCCTATCCTCCATACTCTTAAATCGAATTATGAAATAATCATCATTGTGATAGTAGACTTAACGCTTCTCTTCAAATTTCCACTGTTTTACTAGGAATCTCTCCACTGCTCCTATCGATGGTGAATCTCCAATCACGTATAGAATTACAGCCATTTTCCATTTACCATTCTCTTTTTCTATATCCTCCTGTTCCAATTTTACAATTGTTTTCCCTTCCTGAACACTCGGTGGAATATAGCTTATATTCATACCTCTTGATGCCATCTTATTTCCTGTAACCACATTTGCCCATGTTTGCATGTTCCCAGCCTTTTTTTTGTATTTCACCAATTCCTGTTACTTTTTGCTCATTCTTATCTTCCTTATTGTTAGATCCATTATTACTAGCATCACTACTTTGTATTTGCACAATTTTATCCCCAGACGAACCTCCTGCATTGCAATTAGTACCTTATCCATTTTTAGCTTTGCTGCATGTGCTTGATTCAGTCATTCCAGCAACTGATTTCCCCTTCCCCGTTATCGGCGTGACCTTCGAGTCCTGTTCAGTCAGCTTTGAAGTAGACCATGAAAGTTCTCACCAATTGGCGATTTTACAATTATTGTTCCTATCTTCAGTTCCTCGAGGAGCTTGACATTCGTTATCAGTACCTTGTTCACTTGCTTCCGTGGTCTTCCTCTCCCTCCCATTCCGGTGAGCAGTGCACGTTAGTAATAACACCTAATCGAGCGCCGAGAGAAACGGTTATAGAGAGAGAAATTTTGATGGCTTCTATGTTTTTGGAAGGCAGTTTCTTAATTTCCGGAAAAGATTTAAATACCATCTTCTTGTCCATTAAAAGAGAATTTTATCACTTCCTTGAGTAACTGTTTTCCTGATAAAATATGAAATTATTGTGTGAATATATGTATTTATGAGTACCTGAGTCATATGTATGATTCGCGAGCAGGGTAACTCTATTATTTATATATGACCGCGTCGCATGATCGATTCACGAGCGGGGAATAGATGCATCTATGGTTCGAACCGTTCGACCCTTCGGCAGTGCACAATTTATTATTGTTGGTTCGTGTCGTTTGACCCTCGGCATTGCTTGCGCATGATATATGCTGCGTATTTTCGGGGATTTTTACCTGATTACTGGCCTGGAAATTTTAAATTTGTCAACTGAAATGACGAGGATTAAGAATACTAAATGTGAAAGAAGTTGCTATTTCCTGTCACTACTTGTTAAATTGCCTATGATATCCATATTTAGTGTCACCCTTGATTTCATTAAATTGACCTCTAGTAAGTGTCAAATTCGACCTCTCGTCACTACCTCTCCGAGGTTAGGCGGGATACTTACTGAGTGCACGTTGTATTCGTATTAATGTAACACTTGTTGTGTATTTTTATTGTACAGGTACATTCATTGATAGTGGCCCTGCTTGACGCAGTGATGTGACTGACTTGGAGACTTAGACGAGCTGCCAGGAGAGGACCCGCAACTGGAAGAGTCTTCCTTAGATGTATTGCATTTATTTTAAATTCCTTGTCTAGTTTGTATTCCAGACAGGTATTGTAGTACATGTATAATTCTTAGATATTTTCCCATGCACTTGTGACACCGGGTTTTGGGAAAATTATGGGATGTATTCACTATTTAAATTTGCCAAAGATATTGTTGATTTCTCGGTGGAAGTTCGCTAATTATTATTAAGAAAATGAAAAATTTGTGACTTTAAGAATTTTAAAAATGAAAATTTTATTAACTATTTAAATGATTGGCTTGCCCGACAGTGGTGTCCGGCGCCATCACGAACTTAATGAATTTTGGGTCGTGACACAATGCCTTATCAGTACCTGCTATGTTAGCCGCAGGAGCATCTGGATTAGCAGTGGTTTTGTCAAGTATATGCAGGATTTGATCATACTGGTTTTTAGTGAAGGCATAGCTTCCTAGTTAAGCTGCTGGGGTACTATTTGACTGTGAACCCGTAACCTGATAAGTGAAACCATCGTAGTTCACATTGGTGTTTTGACCATATTAGAATGCTGGAACATTTTGAGAGTTCGGAGTTAGCATAGTCATTGCATTGACATTGCCATTGTAAGCTGAGTTAGGAGTGTCAGTTAGCAGATTGACTAAATTTGCATTATAGTTTCCTCCACGTTTTTTCTTTTTATGTTTGAAGTCAGGGGGATACCCTACTATCCTGTAGATATGAGCTAGATAGCTTTGATACCATGATGTAATTTAGGACTAAGATGAAGATGAAGTACAAAGAGATAAACAGAGAAGAAGAGATGACTGAAAGTTGTGACTTTGATATTATCCAGTAATGTGTATTGTGCACACTTGGCTGATACATATATACACGTGAGAATCAGGTGTAGGTAGATGATAACTATCTTAATATGTTATGTGTAGATTGAATAGATACTGCATATGCTTTGTGTAGATTGAGTAGATATTAATACTTTAATGTTTAAGATATTATACAGATTGTATAGCCTTAAATTGCTTTAATGTTTTGTTAGGAAAACTTTTCATTTTGGATGTTAACTGACTGTGGAATTTTTAATTGTATTAAGTTTCAAAATAAAAATGAAAACGTATGTATTCTTAATTGTATTAACGTAAATGTTTTCAATTCAAAATGAAAACGTACCAGTCGTCCTAACGCTACTGTCAAACCTACTTACGTTGTCCTTATTATCACTCGTCGGCTAGTTGTTCCGTAACACCACTAGTCGTTATAGCACTAGTCCTTTTTGTTCGGCGTTAGGGGGCCCCACGAGCCGAAGCGCTCAAGGGATTCGTGCTTGAATGTCGAGATCAAGGGACTCTATCCAATCCATGCGGCAAATCTGTCTGTTTCATTGTAACAAACATTTTATTTTGGAAAAGTCATTATTGCTTGGACGTTTTCAATCAGATGGTTCATTTGTTTTGGACTATATATATTTGTGTTTTCATCTTCTAATGTGGTGGGAAAAAAAAAGTTAAAACTTTTCTTCCTTTTCTTTGTGTTGGGTTTTTCCTTTATAAATCTTTGTTGTTTCTGTTCCTAGTTATACTAGAAGAGTTTGTTGAATCATGCGGGATATGCCTAAAATTATTTATCTCGGTGTGGGCGAAATATCCTTAAGGACAGTATCTTTGACACGCCTCAAACTAAATCTTTTATTCTCTATAATCATCCAATATTTTCCAACAATTTTAAGGATATTTTCACGTAATTATTATGGAGAATAACGCTGCTAATGATGCTACTACACCTGATGCACCAACTGTTTTTGTTGTTGTTCCGTCACCAATTACCTATGCGAAATATTTTCCTGATGTTTCAAAAATTGAGGTTTTTGGTGGAGATAATTTTAAGCGTTGGCAAGAACGCGTGCATTCTATTTTGGATATGCATGGAGTTGCTTTTGCACTTGCTGATCCTAAGCCAATTGAAGCAACCTCCATTTAGATGGATCAATGGGCTCATGCTAATAAGGTATGTAGACATACCATAATTTCTACTCTTTCTAACGAATTGTTCAATGTCTATGTTTCCTACAAGGAGGCAAAAGAAATTTGGGAGTCAATGATAACAAAGTACACTGCTGAAGATACTACTAAACAAAAGTTTGTAACTGGAAACTACTACAAGTGGGAGATGACGGAGGACAAGGACATAACTGCACAAATCAACGAATATCACAAGTTGATTGAAGATCTCAAATCTGAAGATATTTCTCTGCCCGAACAGTTTGTTGCTGGTATGCTTATAGAAAAACTTCCCAAATCTTGGAGTGACTACAAACAACAATTGAAAACAAACAAAAGCAATTGTCGCTGAATGACTTGGTCAAGCATATAATAATTGAAAATACCAATCGCAAGCAAGCTGTTGCTGACAAAGGAAAGAAGATTGTTACAAGAGCCAACCTGGTGGAGAACAATAAGCGGCAGAACAAATCAAATAACAGATATGATAACAGAAATGGTTATAATCCCAAAACCAACAATGAAACCTTCAAGAAAAAAGGCAACTGCTTTGTGTGTGGCAAACCTGGCCATCATGCTACTTAATGCCGGAAGAGGGTTGGGAATGACAATCCCGCTAAGGCTAAGGAAAATTTAACTGAAGCCAAAGCGGATGACATAATTGTTGTAGTTGTTTCCCAAGTGTACCTTGTGGCCAATGTGAAAGATTGGGTGTTAGATTCGGGTGCCACTAGGCACATATGTGCTAACAAAAAAGACTTTGTGTCTTACACCCAAGTTGAGGAGGGAGAAGAGGTTGTATATCTTGGTGATTCAAGAACTGCTCCAGTTCTTGGAAAAGGTAAAGTTCTTCTCAAACTCACATCTGGCAAAACTTTGGCATTGAATGACGTGTTGCATGTTCCTAGTATCCGAGCCAATTTGGTCTCTGTGGGATTATTAGAAAAAGTGAGAGTGAAGGTTTCTTTTGAATATGATAAGGTCGTGTTGGCCAAGAATAATAATTTTGTTGGCAAGGGTTATTTTAATCATGGCTTGTTTGTACTCAATGTTATCAACGAAAATGCTAGTACTTCTGCTTACTTGATTGATTCTTTTAATTTATGGCATGCTAGATTAGGACATGTTAGTTTATCTTATATTAAGAAAATGCATTCTAAAGGTCTTATTTCAAATATCAATTATTCTAATATTGATAAGTGTGAAGTTTGTGAAGAAGCTAAACAAACTAAGAAATCGCGTGTTTCAGTATTTAGAGAATCCGAATTGTTAAGTTTAATTCATATTGATTTAGGAGACTTGAAACAAACTATAACAAGAGGAGGGAAAAAATATTATGTGACTTTTATAGACGATTTTTCAAGATATACAAAAGTTTATTTGTTAAGAAATAAGATGAAGCTTTTGATTTATAAAGCTGAAGTAGAAAATCAATTGGATAAGAAAATCAAATGAGTTAGATCTGATAGAGGTGGTGAATTTATTTTGTTGAATGATTATTGTGAAAAAAAAGGCATAATCACGAGATAACTCCGCCATATTCTCCACAATCAAATGGTGTAGCGGATTGAAAAAATAGGACCTTAAAGGAAATGATGAATAGCATGCTTGTTAGTTCCGATGCTTTGGGTAATCTTTGGGGTGAAGCCATTTTTTCT
The DNA here is from genome assembly GCA_005239525.1 of Nicotiana knightiana. Taxonomy (NCBI): domain Eukaryota; kingdom Viridiplantae; phylum Streptophyta; class Magnoliopsida; order Solanales; family Solanaceae; genus Nicotiana; species Nicotiana knightiana. The sequence continues at coordinate 5,324 of MDKJ01073578.1, read as the reverse complement.
TCTTGTCATTTACAAAATAGAATTCCTTATAAGAAAACGGGTAAAACTCCTTATGAGTTATGGAAGGGCTATCCACCTAATTTGAGATATTTGAAAGTGCGGGGGTGCCTTGCTAAAGTTATGTTGCCTGATCCTAAGAAAAGAAAATTAGGATCTAAAACATCTGATTGTATGTTTATTGGGTATGCTGAAAACAGTGCAGCATACAAATTTCTAGTAGTCAAAAGTGATGTACTTGAAAACAATATTATTGTTGAAACAAAAAATACTGAATTTTTTGAAAATATTTATCCTTTTAAATTTGAGAAAATTTCGGATGCTCCTATTATTCCAAGTAATAATATTTCACATGTTCCAATTATTCAAAATGATTTTGAAAGTGAGGATTTAAGAAGAAGCAAAAGACGAAGGAAGGAAAAATCTTTTGGTAATGATATTTGTACTTATCTTGTGGATAATGATCCTTTAACATATTCTAAAGCTATTTCTTTTTCTGATGCCTCATTTTGGAAAGAAGCTATTGATGTAGAATTAAATTCAATTTTACAAAATAAAACTTGAATTTTAGTTGATTTACCTCCGGGAGCTAAACCCATTGGTTGTAAATGAATTTTTAAGAAGAAACTCAATCCGGATGGTTCCATTCATAAATACTAAGCTAGAATTGTTGCAAAAGGTTTTACTCAAAAGTAAAATGTTGATTATTTTGACTGTTATGCTCCTGTAACTAGAATTTCCTCGATTCGTGCTTTACTTGCCTTGGCTTCTATTTATAAATTTTTTATTCACCAAATGGATGTTAAAACTGCATTTTTAAATGGTGATTTGGAAGAAGAAATTCACATGGAGCAACCTGAGGGCTGTATAGTTTCTGGTCAAGAAAATAAAGTATGTAAATTGCTAAAATCATTATATGGTCTAAAGAAAGTTCCTAAACAATGGCATGAAAAATTTGATCAAGTATTGATTAATGATGATTTTCATCAATTGAAGTTGATAAATGTGTTTATACAAAATGTGTAGATGGTACATGTGTTATTATTTGCCTTTATGTTGATGACATGCTTATTTTTAGTTCTAGCCTTGATTTGGTACATAAAACCAAAATTTTTTTGTCTTCTAATTTTGAGATGAAAGACATGGGAGAAGCTAGTGTTATTTTAGGCATGAAAATTATAAGAGACGGCAATAGTTTGATGTTGACTCAAGACCATTATGTTGAAAGAATTCTTAAAAAAAATGATAATTTTGATGTGGTACCTGTAAGCACTCCTTATCATGCTAGTAGTCAATTAAAAAAGAATAAGGGAGATGCAGTAGATCAAAATAAATATGCTCAAATTATTGGTAGTCTAATGCATTTGATGAATTTTACTAGACCTGATATTGCATATGCTGTGTGTAGATTGAGTATATATACTCAAAACCCGAGTCATTATCATTGGAATGCATTAGTAAGAGTAATAAAATATTCGTGAGGTACCATGAACTATGGTATTAATTATAGTGGATTTCCCACTGTACTAGAAGGATACATTGATACTAACTGGATCTCTGATTCAGATGAGACAAAATCCACTAGTGGTTATGTGTTCACCCTCGGCGGGGGTGCTGTGGCATGGAAATCAGCTAAACAAACAATAATAGTTAGATCTACCATGGAATCTGAGTTTGTGGCATTAGAATTGGCTGGCAATGAGGCCGAGTGGTTAAAAAACCTTTTGGCAAGTATTCCACTAGGAATTAAACCGACACCTTCTGTGTCGATGCATTATGATTGTCAAGTTGCAATAGCCATTGCTAAAAATAAATCCTTTAATGGAAAGAGTAGACACATTCATTTGAGACATAATGTAATAAAGCAACTGCTGAAAGATGGAGTTATTTCCATAGATTAAGTGAAGTCAGAAGTGAATTTGGCCGATCTTCTGACTAAACCTTTGGGAAGAAAATTAATATCTGAAACGTCGAGAGGAATGAGACTTTTGCCAATTTGAGTTATATCAACTATGATGGTAACCCAACCTATGTGATTGGAGATCCCATGAAGTAGGCTCACATGGGTAATAACAAGTTATTAGTTGATCAAATGTGCATTATTTAATTATATCCCTTCCTATGGTGTGGTGTATGTAGTGCAAGACTGCAAGGAATGAGAGGCTGAGTTATTAAACTCTTAAATCCAATAATCCATAGCCTTTTATAGGTAGTGTATTATGCTGCAGAATACACTTGATGGATGGACCTATATGAGTGTGGAGTGGGGCCGCTCCTATGAAGTTTATGGCAAAAAATTTCCAGAGCACTCATGAAAACCAGGCGCGCGCATGGCCTATTAGTGCAAAACCGCGACAAACAACAAAGTGTGTGCGGATATAATGTGATAGATAAGAGACTAAACTTACAAAAGAATTCTTGGTTCATAGAAGTTCTGAACTTCACCATTTGTTCTGTAAGTTTAATCTTATTTTATCTAGGTTTGGTTCATAGTCCAAGAGACACCGGATTCGACGCATTATGCTCATTTGTGAAAACCTAGCGAAATTTTTTTATTTCATTATAATATTCTTTTTGAGCTATGTGGGGGATTGTTAAAAATTAATAATAATTTTAATATCTCAAAAAGAATGTTCAAAATCATGTTTAGGAACATTTTCAAAATATAATGGGTCTTTATTACACCAACTATTTATAACAGATTGTATAGCCTTAAATTGCTTTAATGTTTTGTTTGGAAAACTTTTCATTTTGGACGTTAACTGACTGTGGAATTCTTAATTGTATTACGTTTCAAAATCAAAATGAAAACGTATGTATTCTTAATTGTATTAACGTAAATGTTTTCAATTCAAAATAAAAATGTATGTCTGTTTCATTGTAACAGACATTTTATTTTGGAAAAGTCATTATGGCTTGGACATTTTCAATCAAATGGTTAATTTGTTTTGGACTATATATATTTGTGTTTTCATCTTCTAATGTGGTGGGAAAAAAAAAGTTAAAACTTTTCTTCCTTTTCTTTGTGCTGGATTTTTCCTTTATAAATCTTTGTTGTTTCTGTTCCTAGTTATACTAAAAGAGTTTGTTGAATCCTGGGAGATACACCTAAAATTATTTATCTCGATGTGGGCGAAATATTTTAAGAACAGTGTCTCTGACACGCCTCAAACTAAATCTTTTATTCTCCATAATCATCAAATATTTTCCAACAAATTATTGATGCAAAAGATGTCCTGCCTGGAAAAAGCTTCAAGTTAATGAGGAATGGGGTTTTTCCGACTTTTAAGTGTATCATGAACTATTTCTTTAATGTTAGATGATTAACTAAAATAAATGTGAACTCACGATTAAATTTATAAGATTAAGTTTTGTATGTATATAAACTAAATATTTATTTCTCGTGTCACAAAGAAATCTATAAAATATATTTCTTAAATTCTTATTATTAACTACACGAAGTGCGGGTAAATTCAGTAGTTAATAAATAATCAACTCAAGCAGCTCAAAAGTTGAATAAAGGAAGTATATTGAACCTTTTGTTTTAGTTTACATCCCGTTATCTTAATTGGCAGAACTAATAAGTATTAAATGCTATTTTGTTTTTAATTTTTAACATTAATTTTGCAAATTATCAATTACGAGTTTAGATTAGAGTTTTTAAAGGGGAGGGTACTTGGTCCTTAAAGGTTAAGGGTACGGGGAGGGTAAGGGTACCTTAGGGGTATTTAAGGGTATTTTTGAGTACCCTACTAGTAACCCTACTGGTCCTAAGGGTGCGGTACCAGTACTTAGGGGTAATCTTAAATTAATATTTAAAAAATTATATTTAAATACAAACAAACTTTAGTGGATGAAAAATTCAATAATTTTATTTCAATACTAATAAAAATAAAATAAAATACTTTTTTATAATTTACGGAAATTTTCAATAATTTCTATTGATTTTTCGCTTGAAATTGTTAGTGCTTGTTCTTATGCATCCCTGCTGTCTCCGGTAAATAATGTTTCACTATAGGCGTCGTCATCTTCTTGAATTATTTCTGAAAGGCCAAAGTTTCTTCTTGTAACGATCCGACCGGTCGTTTTGAGATTTTGTACTTCGCTTAGTAGTTTGAGGGCAAGAGTAGCTCCGTATGGTATATTATGACTTGTGTGAATCGTCGGCTTTGGTTTTCAGATTATTCGGAATCGATTTGGAAGAATGAATTTCATCGTTGAAGTTTTAAGTTGGAAGAGTTGACCAAGTTTTACTTTTGTGAATTTGACCCCGGAATAGTGTTTTGATGGTTCCGTTAAGTCCGGTTGGTAATTTTGGACTCCGACATATGCACTGATTTGTATTTGGATGTTCCTAGAAGGATTCGACACTAATTGACGAAAGTTAGAAATTTGAAGGTTTGGAAAGTTCATAAGTTTGACCGAAAGTTGACTTTGCGGATATCAGGTTAGGATTGTGGTTACGGAAATTGGAATAGCTTAGTTATGTTATTTGGGACTTGTGCGCAAAATTTGAGTTCATTCCGAGTTAATTTTTTATGTTTCGGCGCGAGTTTTGTAAGTTGAAAGTTGAAAGTTCATTTAAGTTTGATTTGAGGTGTGTCATGACCCGAAATCCCACCTTCAGGCCGTGACGGCGCCTAACATTGAACCCGCTAGACAAGCCAACATTACTGGATATTCTATTTTATTCCTTTGTTATTTAGCATTTAAAAAGTGGAATACAAGAATAATAGAAATAAGAATGCGGACGATAAGAAATTCAACAACTTAGATAATACATCTCACGAAACTTCATTAAACATATCCCCAGAACTGGTGTCACAATTTCATGGACAGTCTAAGATTTAATAAATACATGTGTCTGAAATAAACAAGTGTAGCTGTCTAGAAATACAAGATAAGACAGAAGGAAAGAAATAGATGGTGACGCCAAGGTTTGCGGACGCCTGCAGGACTACCTCAGTGTCGCCTGTGGACTGAAGGATACTCCCTCGATCAATGTCCATCGGGCCCGGTACCGTAATCGGCACAACATAAAGAAGTGCAGGTGTAGCATTAGTACAACCGATCCCATGTACTGATTAAGTGCCGAGCCTAATCTCAGCGAAGTAGTGACGAGGCTAGGACACGACAAATAATAAACACATGTGCAATTCAATAATATATAATAGAAATAACGGCAAGAAGTAAAAAGTTAAGTACAAATACGGGGAAAACATGCTAGAGTAAAAAAGGGAAAAACACTTATTGAGTAACAGAATATGACAACCGTCTAGTATCAAAATAACAATAGAGAACAAACAAGTGCACGACATCACCCTTCG